>JASANE010026633.1:0-29549 GCA_030248225.1 Trileptium ribeirensis
AGACTCATCAAAAACAACTAACAACGCACCAAATATTTGTGCCGGTCTCTAGATAACAAACCAACGCATTAAGACTTACATAATAACCTATATAAACAAGTTTTGATGACCTATACGCATACGTAAAAAATAACCGACGACAGACTGTATTTTGGAAGTCGAGTTCAGTGTCTCTAAACCCATTGAAAACCCATGAAATATGCACGCTGGAATCTGATAGAACATTGTAATAGGCCTTCAGAAATACCTATATAATATAATAAAGACCAGGCTTGATGCCCTGTACGCAATACATAATCATACAAATGAAAACGCACCAACTTTTTGAAAATCGGGTTCGTCCACTGTAAAACCCTTGAAGCACAAAGGAAAAGATATAATATACTAAAGTTGGATTCTAGATAGCAAAGCTATCGTATCCTGCGTGCTTGACAACCTAAAAGTACTCATTGTAAGATAAAAACAAGCAATGGAACGACGAAATTTGAAAAATCGCTATTACTGGCAAAGGGTCTACGCATCATATTTTGGGGCCTATAGCGACCCAGGGATGGTCCCACAAAAAAGTCGCGGTCAGCAAAATTGTAGATCTCAATGAATTAATTTCTGTATAGAGGCCTGTGTCGCGAGATATGGAAAGGAAAACACATGTACTCGTATGCTGAAAAACCTATTTTTTGCCGTTTTGACCCCAGAGAGATGGGGTTGAAGCTGCTCGCGTTCATCTAAACCAATCGTCACATCCTCATCATTTTTGCTATCGAATAAAAAATTATCGAAATCCATGCACCCGACGGTGAGTCATGGATGACAGAAACAGACAAAAAGAAATTTTTACGATGTTATGCCCTAGCGCCCTCAGTGGAAATTCTGCTTCCTTCGATCGCTCCGTTTCAAAAACGTCTACATATTTTGTCAAACTGAGACGAATTAATAGATTAAAATCCATCAACTTTATAAAGCATTTGGGAGCCAATTCCTGCTTAAATTGGGCTGAATTTCTATTTTTGTAGAAAATTTAGCGTTGTTTTAAAAAATCGAGCCAGCACTGCTGTCTGGTTTTCAGTGAAAAACTTCAGCCCTCTTAAATGTCATGAAAAATATTGAAAGATTGTATACTTCTAGACATTGCAAGTACGCTCGTTTTATATACTAATAATGTTTTTATATAGCAACAATGAATGCAAGGAATGTATACAAAATCGAATACTGAATTGACAATATTGTTTTCATTGAAATACAATAATTAAAAACCTATAGTGTATTAGCGGTGTGATGGTGAAATTGTAAAACAGCCTTGATATTATAGTTTATAACTGATCAACTACAGCGCAGTTGCAGAGCTCGTGGTATAGATGTATAAATATGCCTCAGAGACTGATGCTTTTTATTCTGGCTCACATTGGGAAGTCAATCTTACCACAAAATGCAGTCAGAGAAGCTATTCGACGTACCTGCAAGCAGGTGTATCGTCAAAGCGACACTAAATCAAACGGACGGATTCTGTGGATATGACTGCAAGATATATCAGTGACCTTAGCATACCTCTTTGTGAAGATTAAAAATTCCAAAATCTATTATTCACAATGTGCGGCGAGTTTTTGGCGAACGGAATTTTTTTCCCGAATTAGATGTTGTGGGGATGGCCCCACAAATTTAGAACACGCGGATTATTTTATGATCACACTCCACCCATTTTTTTACCAAAAACTAAACTAATGTCAACAGTATCAAGCAGCACTAGCGTCAAACTGCTTACCGGGCGGTCGCTTCTTGCGAGTTAGTTGTAATTTCAATCGCCAACTGAACCGACTTCATCAATGCGTCGCGCGTGCGTTGATCGACCGGTTCCACCGATTGAACATCGATGGACGTTATAACCAAACTATTTTGTGCAAATGTAAAGCGATCGCGTACGCGTTGATTATCGTCAAACCCAAACACAGCCGAACGAATGATGCGCGCTGAGTTCTGTTAATTATTAATAATTATATTTATATTAAAACTATATCGGGTTTCAGGAATAGGGGCAGTAAGAGAACAACGCCAATTTGGCGGCAGTAAGAGAACCCAGTCGGTGATCTCCGTACCTAATAAATGTGAACCTTCCCAACTAAACTGCGCCCTCGAGATTTTTCAGCGGACATTGAACAATGCAGTTAAAATGGAGTGAAAATTCATACTAATAAATTCCGACGTCAAACAAACAAAAAGTGAAGAGCTGTTGTCCCAGTGATTCCTTCATATTCAAGTCGTTTGTACAGATTTAGAATGGTTTTTTAATAACTAATTTATCATCTGAACACCGACAATGTTTGCAAAAAATACCTGATATAAAACGCATTGTTGTAAATTATTAAAACAACACTGTGCTGCATGTTACAAGGGCAAAAACCATATTGTTAATGGTTATACATTGAATCTCTATCTAACACACGTGTTGTTTAGTCTGTATTAGGAGGGGGGTAGGGTAAGTCGGACCCCCACTTTCCAAATTCCTCCACGCTCATCTGATTGTGCCTACACAGGTGTCCCAACTCACTCGATATCCCCGTGTTCAACTAACCTCATTGTCTTCTATATGCTACATTATATTCTATAAACAGTAATTGCCCCTATTTCTAATGCTGAAACGTTGTTTTAAGCCTGAAAACATTTGTACGACAATTAAAAGCACCTGAAAATATGGAAACTTGTAGCATTAGAACACAACCTTGTAACCCACTTTGAAATTTCACCCGAGAATGAACAAGGGAGGCAAGGTTCGCCTATTTTTCGAAAGGTTGTAGATAGGCTAAATTAAGGTACGTGTGAACAAATCAAGAAAAATTTCTTTACATTGCGGCTGCGTTCGTACTAAGGCTGCGTACGAAAAGACGTGCTCAAAACCAAGCACTTTAATAATTCGACTTGGCGCATTAGAGTTCGCGGACAAAAGTATAAATAGTCGAATGTAAAAAAAGTGCTGAGTACGCGAAAAAACCACTAGTTTTTCATTATATTTGGCACGCCGATTTCAACAATCTCAATATGTTAAACAGACACGCAATAAATAACGTTGATATTTGGAAATAACGCATAAGAATGAGATGTAAAAACGATAAAAGTGTTAGACACAACTTCCGAAGAATATCCACAAAAGCGGGTCCATTTGAAGCTGTGCGAAGTTAATACGGAGAAGAGTAAATTCAATATTATCACAAGCATCCTTAAATTAACTTTCAATAGATGAAAAGAACGAGTAATGGTATAATGTTTGAACAGATGCTTCTTTGCACATCCGCTGAAATACATTATTGAAAAGGAGCGAGCGTACTTCCTACTGAGAGCGCTAGGGAAAATAAAGAAAGTGTCTTTTTGTCGGTCGGTTTAACTCATTCATAATTCATCTTCCGGTCGATACACAATTTTTTCATCCATGGCGATCTGCCTTTTAGTTGAACTCTAACCCTTCAATAATGATGTAGTCGTCCTGAATGCAACATGACTATATCATACTTATTGTTTAGACATTTTGATGGGTCTAAAAAGAAATTCCTGGCTTTGTTTTGTTAACAAATTCCTGCATCGTTCACATGAAAAATTCCTACTGAAATTATGTGTCCTACTTACGTTTCACACGGCATGTTGCTGAGCTAATCTTCCCTTTTGTTTGGTTGTATTGGAATTTGATCATTATCTATACATTACATTGGACCACAGATGAAGCAAAACTGTGGAAAATTTCAAAACAAAATTTTTAAACCTGAATTCCGGTTCCGGTATGGATTTTTCCTTTTGCCGGAACCACAACCGGAACACGATTTTCGTCAGAACTGGAATTCCGGTTACTCTATGCTAAATATTTCTTAGCTTTTGCACACTAGCCATACTTATAGCATTTATAGCTTTAATGACAATCATATACTGAAAATTTTATATTGTGAAAGCATTAGCAGTGTTAACTGCTCTTAAAAATGGAATACATACCTTATGAAAATCGTCAAACTGAACTTGTGCAACTGATCCACGCACGCGTGATGCAATGGCCTTACATGCGTCGCCAACAAAATCAGGTACACTAAACAACTTTGCAGCATCTTGCTGTGTTCGTGAACCAGTATCAAAATGCCTAAAATACAATAAAATTACAACTGGAAACAACACAGTCGAACAGTAATGCTAACAAAAATAATTATTGTAAACTTCAACAGCAGGTATTACCATTTACACAGATCTAGCGCCATAGACCATTGCTTTGTGTGCTTAAAGACCACTGAATGTGATTAAGAAACAGTTTTACTTGCTATTGCAGAAAAGTGGCTTTGCAAACCTGTAATATTGAAGCCTATCACCTATTGGCTACATAAGTAGCTGCAATGTGGTATCGGATTTACAGGCTTATGCGACTGCAATATTAAAGAAACATATCCGAGTTACTCCAACAAATTGGCTTACTATTGGGGCTTAACATAAGCATTTAATTGCATAGCTGTAAACTGCATTGCCTTAGCAATTCGTTCAAAGGCTGATTAGTACAGGCCGTTATCCTGCGAAATGATGACTGTAACAGTACACAACGTAGCCTTGCCACAAGCACTCCTAGTAACACTACCGTACTATAAAAAAAGAAGAATTTATTATCATGACAATAACATAGAAATAATTCTATAATTATTATTGTTTTATCTCATTTTCCTATTTTATTACATATTCAAAGAAACATTGCATAATTATAGTTTCAACACTAAAATAATTGTGGATCCGCTATTATGCCAAAGTATTTTTAAAAAAATTAAACTTATGCATGAATAAACATATGCTGCGACGCTTATCATACTCTTTTGTAAAAAACAAATGCCATTCCGTTGCTCACTGAACACAAATTTCATTTTTGTATAAAAGAACAGAAATTAATCTGTTTCATATTTCATACATTATAATTCAAAAATGTTCGCGAACACATTGATGGTAAAGTACAGCGGTCGAATTGCATTCGCTAATGGCGCTATGAAACATAAAAATGTCGAAATTGGATAAGGCTATTGAAATCCGGGTTTAGATTATACATAGTGTCAAAAGAGAATGGCGGCGCATCTTAAGTTTACTCTTGCATTATTTAAATTAACCAATATATAATTTCCTTGCCAATTATATGACAGCTGCAGCTGCAATCGTGCATGATCCGCAGTTTCCACCACAAGGATATCGGTACAGAAATCAGGACCCAGCAACAGGCAAAGCGATTTGATCACATTTGGCCGCTTTGGTTTACCACCAGACAGCGACAACTGCGTGAAGTGCTCGTCAGGGCCAAGCATTACCAAATCCGGTCCAAATACTACTCTGTAAAACAGGAATACAACATGAGGGTTATATAAAATAAAACACGACACAAAACTACTAACTACGTTTTCCAGGTAATTTTACGCGTTCCACACTACCACGTGTGAATCACTAATGAAAGTTTTAATCCAAATAAAAACTTAAAGTAAGATAATAGTTTTTACTAGACTGAACAAACGCAAACTGCAGCTGCTACCGATTAGATTATGTGTTATTCTAACGGCACATAATGGGAGAAGTCTGCATGAGATCTGAAGCCGACTAAAAGGCTAGAAATTTCCGATACAAAAATTCCCTACTCACTCACCGCGCCATTTTGTCTTTGTAATCATAAATTTGAACAGCGGCATTATGGGGAACACGGAATGTCACCACTTGTGTCTTGTTGCGCTTCTGTGGACGAGCTTCTTTATCACTTCGGTCACTTCTTAAACATAAGGCACGAGAGAATATTATTAGGATCGTGTCAAGTTTCCTATCGAATGATTACATGTTTGCCATTCAAGCCGACGCCTAAACAGGGGTCTAAGCTTAGCCAGGGCGCACAATTATTAAGCTTTAGGTTTTTGTCCTATAACACTCATGTCAAGTTCCTATACTTTTATTGAGGAGAATTTTGCATGATCCAACCATTCTTTGTCTGCGGCATTATTATACGGGTTTATGTATTACGAAGAAAAATTTCATTTTTTAGCAACAGGAAGAGTTGTGTTATCTGTCACATCTAAAAATGTACTGCACATACATAAAAATAATCACCACAACCCCTCCAAACAGACTATTGGAAATGCAAAAACGTACAGAAGTTATAAATCTAGCC
This sequence comes from Trileptium ribeirensis, assembly GCA_030248225.1. Taxonomy (NCBI): domain Eukaryota; kingdom Metazoa; phylum Nematoda; class Enoplea; order Enoplida; family Thoracostomopsidae; genus Trileptium; species Trileptium ribeirensis. Next base: position 6,146 of record JASANE010026633.1, read on the forward strand.
ATTTTCAGGTACAATGAGGCAGAAAAATAAATATTTTAAACATCCCAATCTGTTGGATAACCTGCTTCTGGTATTTTTTATTATTGGCTTAATATATTGTAGTTTTGCGGATCGACATTCCGTATTAGACGGATAGGTACATAAAAAACCAAGAAAGCTTGAGATTAAACGCATGCTTACGGATTTTCTTGCAAAAACAATATTCGGGTCCCCTATCTGATTCCGTAGACTCAAAATGATCACCCACAAAACATACTGCACAATATTTCTCTTCAGTAATAAAGCTTGAGCTACAATATTAGAGTGGTTCGTTAACACTGTAAAAAAACTATTTGGATCTATTGGCTGCGAACTATATTCGGGAAACTTTTGAATTATTTCACGCGAGGTCGATTTAATGCGTTCTTGAACTATCAAAGATTATCTTGAACTAATCACAATTTACGCAATTAATTTAGCAAATTACGCTAAATTAATTTTGAACACAATTTTAGACAATGTTCTACCCAAGTATTAACGGTTACAGGTAACAGCATGTTATTGAGGATTGACAGCATGCAAACTACAAACAAATCAGGAAAACTCAACAATATTATTAATTTTTACATGTTAGTATAATTTATTTTATGAAGTTTGTAGTAGCGTCTAACACATGGGGAAGTACGGTACTGAACAACAGCCAGTTAATTATTGTTCCCATAATATGATCAATCTGAGCAATCTTGACACCAATAACTCCATTTTTCAATACTTTACTCGATAAAGTTACATAACAATCGGTCGCCAAGGAAGCGAAAGTGACAAACATGACGTTTTTATGAATGAAATAAACCAACGAAAAAATACATAAAACTATGCCTTTAATTTCACCGATACTGAAAAGACTGTTAACATCAGTGATTTAAATTAGCATTTTAGCACGATAGCTATTCTTCTATTTTTGAGTTTTCCAATTCCAAATTCATGGCAGTTAAGTCCTCATTCTGTAACTAAACGGAAACCACACATAATTTAAACAGAGGAGCTCAAATAGAAAACTATGCAATTACTTTAATCAAACAACGAAGGCTGTCGAAGCATTCTATTATGGCTGCACAATGCTTACAAGTTGTTACAACATGCAAAGGCTGCCTTGGATAAAACCTTTTTAAAAAGGCAAATGAGTTTCGCTCTAACTAGTCGAAAAGCACACGCAAAATCACGAACGAGCCAAACCTTATGTTTATAGCAGCTTCTGGATTATCAAAATTTGTTTGGTCAACGCCAGCTGTTCCACGAGACCTTACAAATTACAGACGAGACAATCATTAAAATTATACTACTTCGGTCATTAGGGAACACTATTGTGACGAATACCGGCTATTTTTGATCTGTTGCAGTGCACCACGTCATTTGGAGGACTGGAGGAGAAGCTAGTATCGTATCCAAAATTAATCCAATACACATAAGCTGTAACAAGCTGTTTTTGGGTTAGAGACGATACACAGTTTCCAAACGAATATCTAACGAACACGCAACGAAAAATACTGCCTGGTGTCATGATTAGACTTTTTGGTATGTTTAGGTACACTTCGGAATTTATTACGCTCACGGTTTTTATCAAATATTGTCTAAATATTGCAGTAAACGAAATATTGTCTAAACGTAACACTGTGTAGGAACTGAACAATTGATCGAATGCGAAGGTTAAAAATATATTATGGCATTTTTTGATTATGGGTGCCAAGATGAAACAAATCTGTTTACATCAATCAACATTATTGGCAGTCTATGTTATCTAAACAGAGACCTGAAGAAAACCATAGAAAGCTAATCCCCGCTGTTTCCCATAAACAATAAGCCAAATTTACTATTGTCTCACCTGTCAGCAAGAGGATCACGCCCAGACAATATTAGCGCTTCAACCGCCGGTGGTAGCTCTTTTGCCCAAAGCTCTTCATCCTAAAATAATGTGGAATACAAAGGCATAATTCAAACGGAGTAAGCGAAGCTAGTGAAGTTTCCACCTAACGGTTTGCTAGCGGCAAATCTCGTAAAAATGACTTTTTTGTCCGTCTGTGGAGACCATTACAGGATGGACAAATCATCGCAATTTTTTATTTGAATACAAATCCAGACTATTTGTGCAATTGCATTAGATGCCAAACCCACCGACCGCGTAAAAATGGGCCTCAAAGGGTCAAGGGTCACATTTTTTTAATTTGGCCATCTATGGTTATCTATTTTTCGCGACCTATATCTTGAGATAAAGGATTAGCACCATATAGAACCGTCTCCCCGAGAGCTACAACTTTGCTGTGATGCAGCTTTGTAAAGCTGCCGTTTTCGTACTGTGAGCTAGTTTAAAAAATACCCCCAAAAAGTAAAAATTTCAAAATTTTTTTACAAACCATATTTTTTGTTTGTTGTGGGTAAACTATTATAGGATTATGGTGTTATTTATCCCGTTAACCAAGTTGATTTCATTGTTTTACCAATATTTATTAGCTGTGTTATTAACTCTGACAGACGGTGCCGGAGCAAAATTTGTCATATTTTGGCACTAACAGTAGTCAAATTTCGCCACTTTTCCAAAATAGATGTATGTAGGTCAATCGAACGTGGCTATAGGTTCTTGGGGATGCTCAAGGACAAAAGTAACTAAAAATTACTTTTGAACTATAATGTTCTTAAAATTTGTGGTTCATAAATTTCAAAAGTTTTTGTCTTTTTGATCATTGGAAAAATAGAGTGCTACTGTGTTGATATATGACTGAAATGACCATAGCGTTGTCACTGAAGCATTACCGGTGTGTTATATATTTACTGTCATAAAACTTTATAGGGCTTAGGGACCCGAGTTTGGAACGATAAAAATGGTCAGAAGCACATAGTAGCCACACTCGCTTAGTTTGCACTTGCTTTGCGACTTTCTGTATACTCACCGACTAAGGACAGTTTTGCACACACGTCTATAGTTGACATTATCGCGCACACAACAAAAACACAAAATACAACGTAATCAAAATATTAAGTATATTCCAAGCTCAACTAAGGCATAAATATGCAGGCAATTTGTAATTTTTCCAGTCAATAAATACAACCTGATAGCGGTAACAAAGTATATTGTCGCAAATATTTTCCCAAATTCTCAATTTGTTCCAGTCATCGCGTGCAATACATTAAACTATGTTTATTACCTGTTGCAATAACACGCATTTACATCATTATACATGTGACTATATAGACTGATGATGTACAGAGAAGAATAATAACTGACGAGCACCTAATTTTTCTATTAAGATCATGGAAAACAACCTGTATGACCATGATTTTTAACACTAGATTTATACTGCTATCTACAAGTTTGTTCCAGTATTTTGGTTCTAGTACCGGCACGAAACCAGCAAACATTTAGTTAGCAGTATTTAATCGCAACCAGGGTCGGTTATGTCATCATAAAGTTTTCATATTATTTGTATTAAGGCCGTAAACAGTTCAAGCCCTATTATTAACATTGAGTTGCGACAATAATACACATTGGAATTACATTAGTATAAGTCATCGGAATGTCCGCCCCGCGTTGTCGACCCCGTAAGCAAGTAGTGGAAATCGCACGCTATGTCTTCTGGTTCAGAAAAGAAGTTACTTAGTTTACACTATAGAACGGCGTAAAATAAGGTAGTAATCCACGCCTGTTAACCTCGGCCGTCGACGTTGAGGTGGACCCTAGACTACCTATGGTGCATTGACTCTGTGGAGCAAGCGGTTTTAACAACAATCTTTGTTTCTATTTGACATCAGGACTTATTTTTAGCAATTTTTGTAGTTGCCATATGAAATTTTGTTCTCTATAGAAAAACCTCGGTGTCAGACTACGGCGACGTGGAACGCTTCGAATTTTAATGGAGGTCGACAAGAGCGATTACAACCTTTCGGTTATGCCTAACGTGTGAAGTGAGAATAAGAATAAATGTGGTCCGGATTCATCGAGAATGAGATGAAATCTTTGATAATTGAGGTTGCGTCATTTTACAGATGATTTGAGGATTGTTGCTCAATTCTAAGTATCGATTTTTAAACCGAGCTTAACAACTTAAACTGTTTGATACTCAATCACTATCATCTGTTATTGATTAACGACAGAAGTCCTTGTCTAATTTCTGAATATATTTCTGCTCTACAATGTTATGTAGTAAGGCTCACGAGGAACTTTTATCGCTCTAGCACACTTGTTGCTGCAAAAACAATCTAAGATGTGAACATTAAAGAATACGAAACGAATGGGTCAGTAGTGGTTTTAGTCTGGCCTTTCCACAGGATCAATATAGTACCTAGCGGTTTGCAGCCGGAGGAACACTGCTCCAACCTGGCGGAACCTGAAATATCTGTGGCGCATTTCTCCCAGTTAACATGTGGGATTTATTATTTTCCGGTTGAAAAATCGAAATGAAAGCAGCAACGTTAAGTTTTGTTATAAGCGTTTTTGGTTACTGCGATTATTTTTGATGTTACCTTGAAATTATATATTCAGGGGCTGGGGAACCGACCCGGGGGAAAGCCAAAATTTACCTAAGGGCATAACCTGGAAGCCATAGTCCTGGAGAGCTCGAAAATCCTGCCTGCACTCCCCTGTTGAGAAGCTAGACTCAAGTAATCAGTAGCGAAACGAAAAGCCTATAGTGTATTTATTCTCACCTGTGTTAACATATAGGTTTGTCCAATCACAGCGCGAACTTTACCCGATTTTACATCCCGGACGTAGATGCCTTCGTTCTCGTCCATCGGAATTGCGGCGCGACGCGTGACCACGTCAACCTCAACCGGCGGCACATACTCACAGGGGCCACGGATCATCCATTTGTCGCCGGGTTGACGCTGAACTTCCTAAAATATTAAAAACAATAACCGTTATCCAAATAAATTTTGCCAAAATGTACTTGCGCCCAATAAAATTATTCAAGCAATAAATTTTTTTCGGCATAACATACTATGTTTCAATTGCTCCGAATTGTCACGAATAACAACACTACCTTTTTATTTCGACCGATATCCTACAATCTACTTTCTACTACTTAGGAACAAAAAAGTAAGCATAATAATGTCTGATAATAAGTTCTGATGTCGTAGCGGGTAGGCAGCTCGGAGGGGAGTGGCTGCGCAGCGCCTGACGCCGAGAAAAGAAATCATAGGTTGGGTCATTTCACGCTACGATGTCCTTTTGCCCCAGAAAAAATGACTAATGACTTTTTTGGCTCCGATTATCTTCATTTTTACACTATATCACCAAAAAACCTCAAGGATCCGTAATTTGAGGTCGTTATAGTAAATTTTTTAACCGTTTTTATGCTATGACTTCCCAAATACCACCCCCTGCTGCTCAGCAAGGTGCCATAAAATGGCCTCTGGTATGCTCCAGGTTGCATCTAGCCAAGATTTTGTGATCGTATCTCGTGCAGCCCGCCAGCGAGGTCCAAATGACGTATATCAAAAATTAAGCTTTTTATGCCTATTCTTGTGTCAAATTTAACACTTTTAAAACACGGGGGTGCGGATTTATACCGTTTATTAAATGGAAACGAAGCGGCCATAAACGGTAGCTATTTATATCGATAGTTTAGCCTGGGGGAAGTGTTATGCAAAAAAATTCAAAACATACCCTTTGCCAGATATGTAAGAATGCCGGAAGTAGCTGGTGGTTGGGGGGGGGGGGTAAAAATGTGAAATGGCCAATTCGACCATGTTTAACCAGCATAGTTAACTTGAAAACGGTATGTAAGATATTCTATACCAAAATTTCCACTATGAGGGGTACAAAATGGCAGCCCATATCAACTGCCAGTGTACATGCCTGAGACCATGGTCGGGGGTGGGGGGTAAATTTAGAATTTTTTCAAAAAATAATTTTGCGACATATGTCGTCCAAATGTATTGCCACAATGTATTATGAACCAAAAGCGTGAAATTTCCTCACATCTTATGTTCGATTTTTCCACATTTTGGTGGTGGTCGGGGGTGGGTAAAAGTGTGGTCGGGGGTAGGTAAAAGCCTAAGATCAACAGGTCTGGCACGAGATAGAGCTCAGGTCGTTTCACCATTCGCTTCGTGATGGGAAAGAACCATAACAGACAAATAAATTGACTTCTACTGACTCCACCATACCCCTAACTAGCAACGGTCGTGGGGGGGGTAATCAAATGTGCTAAAATCGACCTTTTGACCCTAGCGCTGGGGTAAGTAACAGCAAGCACCTGGGTTAATATTTTTTCAAAAGGCACCCAGGGGACAGGTATGATATATGAACAACGTTTATGTACCATGCATAAGTGACGAGCAATGACCAAAAAAAGAATTTGGTCGGGGGGGGGGGTAAAACTGGGGTTCATGCCATATCGACAGCTGTCACTCTCCATGATTGGAGTAGATTTGAAAATCGTGCAATTAAAAATGTTGTGTAGACCTGACTAATCCTGCATAGAAAATAATTTGGAAAAAACTTCGAACAAGGAGTCACGACACTACCCGAAAAAAAGAGGTCGTAAAATTAGTCATTACGATTTTTGTCAATTTGAGACTTATGTGGATGTCCAGCCTCTTACGGCGTGCGTGAAGCCGAAAATTTTTTTTTGTTTGAACTAGCTAACTAATGACGCTTCCTAGCGCAAATAACATTTTTACCAGTTCCCTGCACGTTTATGCACTACTGGCCAAAATATCCAGTTTTACCCCCCCCGAGCAAAAGGTCATCGTAGCGTGAAATGACCCGGTTATCCTCTGCGGCGCCTCAGGGGGATGGTCGCATGACCTGTCAGCGTGGCCGAGCCCTGATGGCGTTCTAAGTCCACACCTCAATAGGATAACCCCCTACCCCTATGTGGAGGTTTGACTCGTAATACCGCACCTACTTCAAATAAAGCAGCGGTGATGATAGATTAGAAAATAAAATTCTGTTATTCAGGCCTAAGGTGTGCAGTGCTACACCTAGAGAAGCACTGTCTATGACAAAACGTTTTAAAATGCCAGAAACAAATGTTTCGTAAATCCAACAAGGTTTCTTGCTTGTTGGAGGTAATAGATGATAGTTGCTTACCAGTTAAACTATATTGGTTTGTTTCAAGCGTACATTTCGCGTGTCGTTACACTACTATACCTGACGCTAGAAATTACTAAAATTGGACCGAAAGTAATCATTATTTGACATTACATTTTTCCTATTCCTAATTAGAAAACTGGAATAAGCACGTTTTCGAGCCTGCTGAATAATCAATAATTATTCCATTTGTGTAACGCGGGTCGATATGTACACCACGTGCTAAGACCCGAAGGTGAAAATACCACTTTAAATCCTAATATGCTTTAAAATATTTTATACGTAAGCTACATTAGAAACACATTAGATAAAAGACATTAGATAAATATCTAAGAAACACAATAGATAAAAGACCCTGTTGTTTTAAAAAATTTGCTGAAAATAATATTATCTTCACGTTCTATAAAAGTTTTGCTCATGTATATTATGTCTTTCGCAGACTTTGACAGGGGCTCAACAACCTCGCAACAATGTTTCGATCTTTGCTTGTTCCGATGTAGTGTGCGGTTTTCCCGCTCAGTCTGTACGATGAAAATACCTGCCATCACGCATCTCTGCGTGCACTATGTCACACTTGTACTCCTCACTGAGGCTCGTGTTCGGTCATTGTCCTCGTTGTGATAGTTATATATGCTATGTACATTAAATAAACATGCTGTACTGCTGGATAAATTTCAACTATGATAAACTAGTTTATTATATGAGGAGACGACAAATGAATATCAGAATCTAAACCGCAAGATACAAACACTATGCCCACAATAGATATGAAATCAACTAACTGTATTTGTTTCATAGGTATCAACAAATGCTTCACGGGCTTTAAGAATGAGACCTTCGTCTTCGCCAAGAACGAAGATGTCCTGGATGCCAGCTTCAAGATGTTCACCAGGAAGAAGAAAGAACGACTTTTCACCCTAAAAATTTTATACAAATACCCGTACAAGAGATATTTTCCCGGTACATGAGATTCCAGCAGCTACATTCCCCACCAAAAATATTAAGTGCAGTATAAATTAACCAAAATGGCAATCAATCGGAAGTTTGTTTTAGCGAAAACAAAATAATATCGAAATTTTGTAAATCTGAAATTTATTAAATTGCGCTAAAATTGAAATTCATCGAAATATCGCTTAAAACTGAAATCGATCGAAATTTCATTTAATATTGAAATCGATCGACATTTCGCATAATCGAAACCAACTGAAATTTTGTTTAGACGAAATGGCTCGAAATTTCGTTTAGTCGAAATAGACCGAAATTTTGTTTAGTCGAAATCGAGCGAAATTTCTATCGAGTTCGACTGATTATGTTGCTATTATTTCCGGCCGTGAGTGTTCATAACTAATCATACCCGATTACGAATTTTAATACATTATTATACTTTTAACAAAAACTAAAGATAAACCATTTTATCCGGTATAATTTGGTGAAGACTGACCCTAATCTATTTGGCCAATAAAAAATTGTTGCAATAGGCAGCACGAGCAAGGCAAAAGACAAATTAAAGCATGGTACACTGGTATTTGATGAATGATATAAAATCCATATCAGGAAACTAGGCTTGCAAGTAAAAGCGTGGTTGTAAAAACCGTAACGTTATTAAACAAGTTATATTTTCACTAAACTTCTATATCAGAGCATCATGTCTACAGATGATGTCTTTCTCTTTCCAGATATACAATGATCTATTTGAAATCTGGATCAGAACGTATTTTTATACTCAATTAGTGTTATTATATTATAAGTATGTTACTGGAAGAATAGAGACATCTACGCACAAAAACGATTTCAGATTGCTTTAATTATTTAATTGTGACAAGCCACATCGATAACGATAGAAAAATTTCAAAGATACTATTAGAGTGGACTAGTAACTCGCAAGCTAAATTGTGACGGAGCGAGCGCGGATTGATTTTTATGTTATTGTTTTATTTAATCACATGTAACAGGTTGTGTTTGATGTATACCACCCTAAAAGCTCTTGAACCCTGAACCCATTGAAAATCCTAAACCCTAGACCACCCTAAACCCAACGGATACAATTCAGAACACATCAAGTATTTGTACTAGTCTCCAGAGAGTCAAACTATGGTATTCAACCTACCGAAAACCCTATAAAAGACAATTATTCTTGATGACCTGTACACAATACGTAACCAAAGAATTGAAGGCAGACTGTAAATTGTGGAAATCGGGTTCACTGACCTTAAGCCCATTGAAAACACACGAAATATGCACGCTGGACTCCAGATAATCCAATACTGTATTCATCGATCAGAAATACCTATATATAAACCATTTTTGATGCGATGCACGCAATACATAACCAAAAAATGAAAACTTACCACATTTTGAAAATCGGTACGTGGACCTTGAAACCTCAATGAAAAGGTAAAAAATAGTTAAGTTGGGCACATGGTAGCAGAACCATCGTAACAGAGCGTGCTTAGCGGCCTAATAGATACTCGTTGTACGGTAAAACAGGCAAAACATGTTGGAAAATTTAAAAATAGCTATTTCAGGCAGTGTCGATGAACCATATTGGAACTTACAGTGGCACAGGGAGTGGCCCCACAAAAAAAGTTGTAGCGAGTAATGTTGTAGATCTCGATGAGTTGATTCTGTGATGGTTTCAGATTTTTGATGCAAAGCCTGTGCTGCGAGATACGGGCTGCGAAAGACTGGTACCCGTATGGCCAAATTTAGCACAGAACCATTAAACACCATGTTTTTTGTCATTTTGACTCTGAAGATGGGATAGGAGTTGCTTGCGTTCAATTAACGGGTTCATCACTTTTGCTGGTGTATAAAAAATTGTCGACATCCGTCCATCAATAATGAGTATGGCAGAAACTGACAAAAATGAAATTTTCAAGATTTTCCTCCTAGCACCCTCAGTGAAATCTCCGCTCGCGTCGCTCATTCCGCCCCAATAATAGTCTCAAACTAGAGACTGATCACCTGCATATTTAAATATCAATACAAAATTCGCTGCGTGTGTATACAGTTAATGCTCGAAAATTGACTGTCGTCGTACAACCGAGCGAGCATCGACCTATCAGCCGAAGTGTAGCCAGCGAATATTGCGCGCACACCGAACTAACCGCGAGAATTCAATACAATATAGTGCCAGCAAAGACCGAGCAGAAGCGGTCGTGTCTGGCGATTAATGTAACTAGATAATAGTACCAGAAAATGTAACCTTGACAAGGCGTTTCTTTCCCAGTTGAGGTTTGCCGTCGGGTCCGACCGGATTCACCACAATACAGTACTGTCTGTTTGTCAGCGTTTGAATGTTTACCAATTCCATTACCTAAAGTTAACTAAATGTTGTTTTCAGCTAAAACCGAAGAGGGCTAGTGCATTTCTACTTCTGACCTGAAAATTCAAATTTGCAATAAAAATTTGCGCATTAACAACCAGTAACTTGTGCTGCCGCCAAAGTCTTTAATTTCCAGATTAAAGTATCAGCAAAGCCAGATTCCACATTACAACAAAAATACAATGTGTATTTTGAAAACAAGAATTAATATTTGTAATCGGATGAAACCACGAGGAATTTCTCGGACAGCCTAGTAAGCATGTTAATATAACCGTCCGAAAATGTATGGATTGTACACTTAATCTGATCATAAAAGTAGGTCCATCCACATATCCAATTTTACCCAAATCTTTCAGTCACAATTATTGCGTAACACTTTCAACTTCCCAAAATATTATTCTATAAATCCGTCATTCTCGATAATTGTTCGCAACAAGAATGACTCATTTAAGGCTGCGGGTGCTTTAGGAAGTTTCGTATGAGCTATCCAGGACAAGAGCTCATTATAATCAACTATACAACCAATTTTCGGATCTCCGCTGCTCTTTCATGGTCAAATACCAAGCAACAAATTTATGGTTCAGCATAATGGTGGTGTGGTGGCATTTTCACTTGTGCGCTGTGGTCGCAAGATAACAATCTAATAGTTCCATCTTAAGATCAAAAGTATTCCACTAATGCCAAATTGGTTGTTTTTGTAAGTTGCGCATGAGTTTATGCTACCTACTAAGAGAAAACGACATGCGAGCAATAACGAGTAATGAACGCCACGGACAAAAAAAGTTTTTTTTCGCCAAAAGACATTTTGTTCAGCCTGCCAACAACTACCAAAACTCCATGTGGTTTCTCTCACTTCTTTCGTGTGCTAAACGCATACATTCACTCTCGTTCGTCCAGTCAACTTGACGAACGAGGGTCAACCTGTGCGGGCTGAACGAACACAAATGAAATGAAGTTTGAGCTGAATCGATCCACTCTTTGTCAAGTTGGAAGCTATAACGCATGAATTGCACTAATTTCCGGCTTAAAACGGTTTTAAATCTTATTACGATCTTAAATAAAAAATATTTCTGTTGTATTGCCGCAACAAGTACTTAACATGAGATCATTGTTGTCATACTTTTAACCAAATCGGTCCGATCACTGCCAAGTAGACAATGACACCGGTTCGGTATAAGTTTGCACTGATAATGATGTTTTAACTTGTTTTATCCCTAATGGGTGCAGATATTATAGAATCAACGATACTATATCACTAAGTAGTATTAACGGACCTACATAAGTTTAGAGAAGATGAACCAAATCGGCACAGAAATTCACAAGATACGTGAGGCAACGACTAAAATTTAGCAAATTCAGCAATGAAAACTGATTTATTCATAACTAATTCCGTGAAGGAAAGAGATATTTGCACCATCGGTAAGTCATAAAAGGATATAATGTGCTGTGAAAGTTTCAGCCAAATTGCAAAGCCATCAACAAAATACTATTAGTAATGACTGAAATTTGGCAAATTCGTGCCTAAAAAGAGATTTTCATCCTCTAATTCCCTGAAAAAAGAAGATATATCACAAAGATGTTTATTCCATTGCTAAGCCACATAAGCATGTGTGCTGTGAAAATTTGAGCCTAATAGACCCAGCATTGTCAGGATATGCGCGATACCATCTTAATTTGGCCCAATTTTGACCTAAAAAGAGAGTTGTTTAACCGTGCTCGGCAATCGAGGACATATAGGTAAATGCTTACATTAATATATTATGCGGATCCTAAATCGCACCCATAAAAAACTGTCATCAGCGCCATGGGCGTTGAAAAGTTATAGAACGTACAATTGAATAAATTGGGGTTTTGGACCAAAAAAGGAGATAACGTCCTGTTAAGTCGGGTTAAGCTGGACCCAAGTAAAGGAGATAACGTCGTGCAAGGCATAGATTTTGGGTCATCGCCGACGGTAATCGGACAACCTATTAACAAGTTACGAGTTCTACGGACAAAAACCAGAAGACATTTCGATGAACCTGCCAACAACTACCAAAACTCAATGTGAATTTCTTTCACTTCGTTCGTTTTCTAAACGCAAACATTCACTCCCAATCGTTCAGTCAATTACAGTTAATGTTGTTTAGCAGGTAACATAACCACGAATTCACTAATGACAGTTTTTGTCTTGCAAGTTTACAAAATACCCCATAATATTTAATTCTAAAAAACTGAGCAGAATATAGCTTATATCTATGAGTAGAAACAATACAACGGTGCAGTATAAGTTAAAACACAGTGCATTACATGACACAAAAAATAGCATATGGTATGAAAATTCTCAATCGTTGCACACCCACCTGTTCGTATACAGACGGAATGTACGATTCAGCATCAGACATTTTTACCAACCATTCTTCGCCGTTCTTGCGTACAATTCCAAAAGTGTCTTTGAATGTACGTGTTGCGCGGACATGAAGCGCCTTCTGAAAATATACGAACTCCATGGTTTAATTAAATATACGTGTAATCCAAAGTACTGAATGACACATTAATACTGAAATTTAAGACCTTACCATTGATTAATAAGATATGTATATATGTCATGTAATGGAAACAACTTTGCGCAATACATAAAATTGTAGAGAAAACATGTAGAGTATCAAGAATAGGTGGAAAAATTGACTTAAGTAATGAGAATTGTTTTACAAGAGTCATGATATAAATCGTAAAACACGATGCCTGTGCTTTATTCATCCCCATTTAAGTTTACAATGATACAAAATATATTAGTGACTATAAACCTAATCTCTGTAGAGCCAGTCAGCTGACACCTGTGCTCTAAACGCCAATATCTAATCCTAGGTTAGAAAGGATGCCGCAGGGACGTAGCGACGGGAAGGGCCCACGTGCTCTCAACCGCTTCAGAAGCAAGAAAATAAAATTCTGAATTTTGAAACGTAAAATTATTTTTCACGCCTTAAGCGCGAAAGGGAAAAACTGGTTTTTAGGGTCGGTTGCCAAAACCGGCCATACGGTTAAGTCTTTCGTAGCCCATATCTCTCGACACAGGCTTCGCATCGAAAAACCGAGATCATCCCACCACCCAGAATCAGCTCATTTCTGAGATCATGCCCTTTGCTCGTCTAATTTTATTAGTCGATTCACTAGTTAAATCGAGTACATGGTTCGTCCACCCTTTGCCAGAAATATTGATTTTTAAAATTTTGGCAAGTCATTGCGTGTTTTTACCTTACAACAAGTGTCTCTTAGGTAATTACGCAAGCTGAATACGATGTTTTTGCTATTTAGAGTCCAATTGTACTATACAAATACCTTTTCATGGTTTTTCAAGGATTTAACAGTAGACGAACCCGATTAAAAATGCCGTGAGATTTCTTTATTGTCTGGTGATGTATTATTGTGCCGGCCATCAACTATGGCTTATTATAGGTTTTTTGGCACGCTGAATACGATAGTTTGCTTATCTAGAGTTCAGCACAAATACGTCGTACATTTTCAGTTCTTTTCGATGGGTTACAGGTCAACGGGGTTTTAGGGTTTTCAATGGGTTTAGAGTTACAGAGGTTTTAGTATAGTACATGTAATAATACATCAATTACAAAGCCTGTTACAATGATTACACAAAATGGTCACTTGATGAAACAACGCTCGCTCCGTTTCAACCTCGCTTGCTAGATACGATATTATTTATTAGGGGACGCACAATTATCGAGCAGGTGGGCGCAAAATTTTTCATTGCACCCGACCCTGGGATGCTCATATCACCAATAAAAAAGTTGCTGATACGAATTTGCATATCAACACTCGGATGAATATAACGCACCTTTTCAGTTAAAACATGCGCATCCACAACACCGACAACGTCTTCATATGCTCCTGGTAGGTAAGCTCCAACCTGCAAAATCAACAATATAGTAAAACGTGGGAGAATGTATAGAAAATGCTACTTTTACAACAATCCGAATGATAAGTATAAAATGGGTCGTCGACGTACAATCTTCGTTAAAAATGCGTGACAAGATTTGACCGATATTAGATCATGAGAGAACTTACTGTTGAAAATACTATTTATATCTTTAAGTTTGCTGACCAAGCCATGAACGGTCAATGTTTGATAATTCGCAAGTGGTTTAGCTGCAACTAAAGTAGCAATTACGGTCAGATCGAGTATGATTGCGACTAAACGAATTTCTTTAGATTTTCGACTGCGATTACACAAAATTTCGATCACTGTCCTTTCAATAGCTCCTATTTTGGTCAAGATTGATGTTCTGCGTAATGTGTTTGACAATACAACTACTATTAATTTTGCACGCGCAAGCTGTACGCCTGTGTGCTACAAAGTGTCCACTGCCTTAAACTTACTGGGTACTTTTGTCCGAACCTCGAAATAATAAGGAAAAAAGTAATTTGCTATATTATTAGGCAAATAAAGATATTTTCCAAGTTAAACTAAGTAACGCATTTTTGAATATTTCGAAATGAAACAAAGTTCCTTCGGAGCAGTGTTCTTTGATTCAATCATATTTCTTTTGTATTATCATATTAGTAATCTTGAAGTTTTTGTGTAAAATACTTAGCCGATAACTGAAACTTCTATGCACATTTTCAGAATAACAAACATAGACAATAATTTATTATAGCAACATTTTTATATGAAATATCTAAATCAGGTGCGTTTCCAATGAACAGATTAAAATTTCAAACCCATTCTGCACATCGTTTCCCGGTGGTCCATTTTAGTGTACATTTGGTTTTCATGTTGATATGTTTACAACAGCTATAAATATGGAGCTAATAGTACGGATTTTCGCGACAAATAAAAAAGAAATTTAAAATGAACGGATTAAAATTTCAAAACCAATGTGCACATCATTTTCCGGTGCTCCGTTTTAGTGTATTTTGTTTTCATGTTGATATCTTTACAACAGCTATAAGTATGGAGCTAATAGTACGGATTTTTGCGACAAATAAGACAGAAATTTAAAATGAACGGATTAAAATTTCAAAACCATTCTGCACATCGTTTTCCGGTGCTCCGTTTTGGTGTATTTTGTTTTCATGTTGATATGTTTACAACAGCTATAAATATGGAGCTAATAGTACGGATTTTTGCGACAAATAAGACAGAAATTTTAAATGAACGGATTAAAATTTCAAAACCATTCTGCACATCGTTTTCCCGTACGCCGTTTTAGTGTATTTTTGTTTTCATGTTGATATGTTTACAACAATTATAAATATGGAGCTAATAGTACTGATTTTTGCGACAAATAAGACAGAAATTTTAAATGAACGGATTAAAATTTCAAAACCATTCTGCACATCGTTTTCCCGTGCGCCGTTTTAGTGTATTTTAGTTTTCATGTTGATATGTTTACAACAATTATAAATATGGAGCTAATAGTAAGGATTTTTTATAATTTGTCTGTGCGATTTAAATGTAAAATTATATTCAATTTAGAACTATGATGCAATAATGAACACGTACGGCAAGTTGCTTATGAGAACTGTAGAATTATAGGGTGTCCCAGAAGTAAGAGAAACACTTTGGCCCTTTACAGCATCTGAATCACAAAATGGTACACGCACAAAACTTTTATTGAAAATAATACTAACATAAACTTAGAAAATTAAGAAAGTCACTTAGCATTACAGTAACAGCATGGTTCCTCCAACCTCGACAACTTCTTCAAAACGAAATTTCACATATCGATAAACTTTTCGAAACAGTTCGGTGTTAAGCAGACGCAGTTGTTCTGCAATGAAGTTCTTATAGTGCTAGACATTCTTCGTAAAGTTTCCTTTCACCTTCAGGACAACACAGAGAAAGAAGTCCGGAAGCGTCAAATCCGAGGAATGGACAATGGCACTCAACAGGTCCACGTCGACCGACCCAGCGATCCTGGATTTTGATATCCAACCATTCTAGTACTAATTTGGCATAATGAGCGTCCTGTTGCAACAAAAATTTGTCGCACTCGTCCTGCTGTAAAAATTTGGGACCAAATATCATACCTCAGCATTCGTAAATACCGTCACCTGTAATGGTTTCGTCGAATAGAAAAAGAAAGGCCAAATTAAACCTCTACAGTACAAGCCCAGCCAAACGGTCATTCCAGGGGCGCGGGGCTGGTGTTAAATTGTTTCATGAGGATTCTCCTTGGCCCAGCAAACGACAAAAGCAGTTCTGTGGATTTAAATGATCACTGAGTTTGAATGAGCTTTCATCAGACCAAATAACTGGATCAGCCAATTCCGTATCATCGTCAAGTTTCGCAAACATTCTTGTTCAAACTCCACCAAGCGGTGAAAATCATCTTCGTTTAGTAATAGTACCGCCCTGTATCACTGCTACGCAAGGCAAGCAAAACGTTCGAAAGGCTGCTACTGCCTATTTTAACAACTCACTAGCTTAATGACCCTCGCCAACATGGCTTCTAAAAGCTACAATCAACCATGTCAACGCTACTGGATATGAACTGCGCAATCTCGCGTACAGTTGTTCTTCAGCTGCACCTATCAAAAGCCTTTGACGTGGTCGATTGTGAAACACTGAATGAAGATTTGGTTAATAGAACTTCAGGTATAACAATGCCTTTGAAAGACTAATTAATCAAAAACTGTGCAGTTCTTATGCTGCAGCGACGGCTTTTCAACGACAGAATTTCAGCTTAAGCTTTTTTCGCCGATGTAAGAGTCTTCTTTGAACGAACTAAAATTTGTTTACCTGTGATTTCCCGTCGCCAGTGGCGCAACCGACTCCCACGTTGGGACCTCCACGGAGCTCCTTACCACTCTATATTGTTGAATTTCTGCAAATCAATTTATTCCCTTAATTGAATCGAACTGTTCAGCTACCTTTGTGTTCTCGCTGCTGCAATGGTTTCCTGTACGAATTCTCGCAAAATGGAAACGAACTGGAAAATTTGTGGCTTCCATCGTTTCACTTTCAGTGAAATGTTTGGTTTTAACTATTCCAGAAGCGTTGCATTAAAGGCCACTATGCATGTATAAGCTATTGATAGATAGCTACAACATTGCTTCTGTTGTTACTTAGAAACATAGACTAGTATTATTCTGAAAATGAGATTTTTGACGTTCCACATTATTATTCTTTTCCATTTTCGCCAGCACAAATTCGGATTTTTGAACGATCATCTAAACTCGAGCTATTATTTTGTGCTGGACCTTTTAAATTATAATATTTTCCTTCCAAGATCGGTGGCGTGCTGGTTTTCCTGCTACCTGAATGGCAGACAATCCAAAGTAAATTTCCGTATAGTAGCACAGAAGTCCCTCAAGGAGCGGTTACATCACCGAAACCTGCGGATGATATCAGCATTGTAATGAACGCAGACGATATCTAGATATATACCAGGGAAACAAACATCCCGGACCTCACAACCGAGTTCAATGGCTACAACGTCGTCGTTACGCGGTTCCTGGAAGACAGAATTTTGCCAGTCTCAGCTGAAAAGTCAACCGTTACGCTCTTCACACAAAACAAGCAAAACTACATCTGGATGTGCTGGTTAAAAATACTAAAGTGCTACTGAATATAATGGCCAAAGCTCCTTGGGGTCATTCACGATACCATGTATATATACCATTTATGAGCACTGTCGGAAACAAGTGTCAAAAGTTCGGCAGCGTAAAATGTTCTCGAAGCACCGGCTGGTAGTGCATGGGGTCAACAGAAGGAAACTGTGGTACTCACTCCTCACCTACAGGGCCATTTTGGAAGGTCGGCGCGCAGTATGCATTCCCAATTTTTACCCCGGTTATCAGTGAAACAAGCTGGAAGACGCCAATATTGCTTAAATCAAAATGAAACGCTCAGAGTTGCTACAGGTTGCCATAGCATTGCACAATTTGATCATCTTCACCAAAAAACGCTTGTCCTGTCTGAAAAACTCAGATGCTCAATATTTGCTCAGCTGCTCCCGTGATTTCCACTCTGGTTTTAAGCATAAGACAGAACGGATGCCATGGCGCAACATGAAAAGCACGACCGCGAGGTGAAGAGATATATAGATACCAATATGGAGCTGTGATCAACAGATGACCAACAGTACAAAAAAATGTGTAAAGAACCTCAGCACAGCCGCCACGAAACAAACAATTATTCAACACTATCTATCTAATAAGATTCTGAAGAAGATTCCACCAGAAATAGACACGGTAAAAATTAGCAAAGAAAATCGCAGCTCCTGGCGAAATTGCGTAGTGGAGTCTGTCGTTTCCTTATGGCATCACATCGATAGTTTAACGCCTAATACATGCCCAAACTGACACACAGGGCCCCACGACGTCGCCCATCTCTTTTGGTGTAAAGCCAATCCCACCACCCAACAATGCAGGATCTCTGAAAGCAACCACAGAAAGCAGCCGAATTCATCAGTTTACAAGATCACCAGCAATGATGTTCCACCCTCTCTGGCTACAACAACATCTCCATTTAGTTGATATATTAATCCCGGACAGAATGGCTCCCTTACGAATCGATGAGCAGCCATTCTCCACAGTCCTGCGTCCACCGACAGCAGACAAATTGACCTTCGCGACGATTTCACAAGTTTGTCCGAGACAATAACAATAAATATTGTCATCCCCAATGACTGTGCGTGGTCACCAAGATTAGACAAATCCAATGCTGATCCTGTAGCATCGAATCGAAAAGAGCAAGAACACATTTGTTGCGCGGGGCTGGTATATACGAAAAATGACGCCATGAGCCAATAACTGCAGACCAATTATTGGACTTTGAGTACAGTCTTACTGCTGTAAATTTGTCGCTAAGAGAAAGGCGCAAATCAGCCATATAGTTAGTAATATCTAAATATAATGCTTGTTTATGACAAATAAAAATCTTGAAACTATTTCAAGTGGTTGTTGAGTCACGACACGACAGTAAGTTCAAACAGTTTTTCTTCCATCTCAGACACCCTGTATTATGCTTCTTACCCTTCCTACTTTAACCGGCAACTATTTTTGTCATAAACATTATCGTATTATAATGCAGTAATAATAATTTTGTTATACTTACATTCTTACTTCGGCCTACAATAATAAACAGCAAATTTCCGCATAATGTGAAGGCCGTCGTATATAATTTTCAAAACAAAAATGACTACTATAAATGCTCACTGTACCATATTTTTCTTTGGTGCAGGAATAGTTTTGGGGACACGTTATTCTATAGAACTGCCTGTGCACAATAGTTGGCAGTTTTTGATCTTCGTTTATCAAAGATGTCGGAATCCCAAGAGCATGGAACTGCATCGTTTCACTCATGTCCATTGTGCAGATGATCAACACGAATTTTGCAATAAGCACTCAACTATAGCGATACCCTACAACCTCAATGTCGACATCAGTAATGGACTGAACCGTGCGGAGCTAACTAAGAATCGTGGCCAATGTAACCTTTAGGGGCGGAAGTGAATTGCATGCTATGCCGTTCTCGATATACTAAGCCTAACGTATTAGTCTTAGCATAAGCTAAGGTTCCTATATGAGCTATGTACTATACCTAAGCCTTAAGTCGGGGTGCTGCCGCCTTCGAACCCCCTGTTCTAAGCCGTTCTTCTTTATAACGTTATAACGACCGAACCCTACAGGTGACATGGGCCAGAATCGTAAACGAATACATGTTCTCTGAGCCGTCACCGGCATGACCTAAGGCCAGCAAAAGGAATCGTTGACACCGCTCTACAAGGACGTTGGTCCGTTACACATCTATGCCGTGACAATGTTCTGCTCCATCGGCAGCGAAAAGAAGGTCACACAGCTACAAACAGCATAAAACGCCCGACTTAGAAGTATCACTAGTTGCGTTAAAATGATCTCGATCGATTATCGACGTCATAAACAACGCTCGGTTCGAGATCACAATCATATTCTCTGCTTGCAATTTCAGATCATAACTCACATGCCAGGTCTCGCCAACTATCACACCGGACAATCAGCTCTACAACCAGGGGAAATTTATCAACGAGAAATCAGCCAGCTTCATGCTCAGATCCAGTCCACCAAAACTGGTGCAAAATAAAATCTCAGTCCTTCATCATAATGCTGGAACCAAAGCAGTGCTAACTTTAAATCTATCCTGTGCTATGTGACTGTAGGCAAGGGCGAAGTAAAATGGAGAGCCCCCACTTTTCGGCAAAACAGGATTTTTCTGGTATAGTGTCGACCATTTTCCATTACACCCCATTTTGTTTGAGTTGTCCCATTTTCGAATAACGTGTTGCGTCCCTGGCTACATTTCTCCCACCGACGATGAACAAAACGACCTCAGTTGTAAAGTAAGTTCTACCCTTGCTCAACTTCAATTTAAATACTCACCATTTCTCAAAATCTAGCTCGAGCGAGTTGGTCAATCTTAGTCGAATCCTTGTCCCAAGAGTGATTTCGCTTTGCATACAACAGGACACATGGTTGACGTCATAGCTAATTATACTGGTCTACATCTGCTCTATTGAGCAAACCCCAAGCAACGGCCACCTACCTTGGCCTCAACATGAAAAAAGAGAACTGGTCTGTGTGAAACTGCATCGATCAATCAATCAATCTAGGTTCGCGGGGCGATACCATAAGTAAGTTAGGATTAGACTACGCGAATGCTCAAAATCCACGTCAGTGGTAAAACTGGTATAACGCGATTAAAATCATCAACAACATCAAAAAGTGCAACTTACTTTAACAACCATCCATTCTTCGCCAGTAACACGTGGATGACCATCACGATCGGTTGTCTCGCGACGCGCTCGCAGCTTTAATCCTTGATTTGGTTTTATTATTGTAGCGCGAATTGTTTCCTCAATGTTTACTTCTTTGCGTGGAATGTACGTACCTTCAAATAATAGCATATCGTGAAACAATCACAGGCATTAAAACAGGGTGATACACGAACACAGTACTGAGAATTAAAAAACATATCCAAACAAAAACCACAAAATAGCAAACATCGTTATTTCGTTCTACGTTATCTCTGATTAATTTATAGGTTATATTTATATACTAATAACATTAATAGTATTTATCAATATCACTATTAACTCTGAAAAATACTTTTCATAAAGCCTTGTGCCAATTTAGTAACAAAGTTTCGAATTCAGGTTTTAGAATATTTCAGTGAACAACTGAAATACTAAATACGCTTAGAATGTATTTGTGAGACCGATATTTTTTTACAAAACTAATCACTTTTTTCCAGTTGTGAATAAATACTAGGGTTTATAGAGCTTGAAAAAGCATATAGTAATATCAAAAGTAAAACGCCAATAGCGGCTCACCATTCTAAATAGGATATCCCTTACTGGTTATTCGGAATGCGATTACTAGGGTTAAAGTTTTTTGTTCCCGTTATTCAGGTTAAAATAAAAGTTTTAGATCTACGAACTTGGTGAAAATTGATAAATTTTTATTTCCGCAAATTTTATAACCATTTAACTCTTTTCTCCAGTAACCTACTAGACTGTGAACACGAAATATTATTTCTACTATACTATTTTGACATTTAACAATTATGTTAACATTATAGGTTATTAAATTATTGCGCCGTCCCATCTAGTCTTAGCAGCAGTTACGAACAAGTTGCAGTGCTAATAACCACGCATCCAGAGCAATAAGGCAGACGATTGGCAGTAAGATGTCGAAGGTGTCGGAAAGCAGGACTACGACAAAACGTAATTTCCCGAATCATTTGCTCTTACAATAATCATTTTTACATCGCGCAGATAAATAAGGGCATTTACTTAACTGCTGCCAACAACAGATTTCAAAATCCCTTAATGCTAGTGGCCTTTGCTCAGGCCAGGTCTGTCGTAAATTATATTAGAGAGCACAGGCCTTTATCATTAGGGGCCTTTTCTTTGAATAAAATGAATATAAGGCCTTTGCAATTTAAGCTATATATTGACCTTCTTACGCAGCGGTACGGGCATTAGCTGAAATTATAGATATTGTGACAACGGTCATTTGTAGTGCTATAACTCAATTATTGTTAATAATATGTATAAGGGCCTTTGCTCAGATCAGGGACGATATATATATCCAAATTGGGCACGACAATTTTAACTGATAGTGTGTGCTTATAATAGGACAACGTCACAAAATCGTTCTGCAAAACAGCTGCACATTTTAGCATTTTCATTCTGTTGGAACAAAAGTTTTTACTTACTGGTATGCAAAATAAACTCAGGTAGTTTCCATATACTCTTTGGGCTCATTACACAGTGGTAAAACGATAAAACGGTTGAAAAAGGAGATAATATTCAGTATGAATTTTTATTACATACATGAAAGCAGGAAATTTATAGCATTCTTATTTTAAAAATAAAGATTCGGACCTCCGAAATACCGGTAAAGGCAGGTCGCCGCTATTTTGTGAAATGCTACCGTTATCGGCGACGTCCCCTCTTAATAGGTGGCCTTTTTTCAAGATAATCTTATACCTATATAATGTAATTAATTGCCGTATGTCTGTCGGTGTATCTGTGTGTGTCCCAAGTTTTGGATTTGTCACATATTTTTGATCATAACTTTTGAAACTGTGTATGGATTTTTATGCGGTTTTTTGTTGGGTAGGAAATCGATATGGAAATGCAGGGACAATATTTTTAGGCACCCCTTATGTTTTTTCACAACCCACCCCCCTTGAAATAAAAAATAATGTCATTTTACACGTTTTAATGGTGTAACTTTTCAACTGCTTCATGGATTTTGACGAACTTTTTTTGTTTCATTTCTTTACGACTTGCCGAAAGTATCGACGAAGATTTGCAAAGGGGATGTACCACCTACTTGGGGGACCCCCCTTTGAACTATCTTATAATGTAATTACCGTATGTCTGTCTATGTGTGTGCCAAGTTTTGGGTTTGTCACATATTTTTGACCATGACTTTTGAAACCGTTTATGGATTTTTATGGGGTTTTTGTTGGATAGGACATCGAATATGTGAATGCACTGACACGATTTTTGGGCATCCCCTACGCT
>JASANE010026634.1:0-37457 GCA_030248225.1 Trileptium ribeirensis
TCGTGTACGCCGTAACTGATTGTTTCGATGTAGAATACTTTCATCATATGTAAAATATAATTCCACGTAAACTGAAAAACTCTTAAGTTCTAACAACTAAAAAGCAATATTTCATAGTTTACGAACAGTGAAAATACGTTTCAGCTTAAATTACTGTACGGAGCTGCAATAGCACTGAACTTTTAACGGTTGACTAAGCGCTGCCTATTTCTACATTCGAAATACTAAGAGATATGAGGCAGATAAACTCTTACTATAGAATACCAGAAAAAATAAACTCGCGCCCAGTAGTTGCGGCAGGGTCTCTAAAATAGGTTTTATAAATTCTGGGTCATTTACGACCCCGACGAAGAGAAGCAAGCCAAAATAGGGCTTGCAGGTATATAATATTCAGTCCATTAAATAATGCTTTGCATTCTGGGAAAACAAATTAAAACTAAAATTTCGAACAATTGCTGCCACAAGCGTTGCCTAGTTGTTCGGCGAACGTCGGAAAAAAATTATTATCTAGTTTTGAGTGTCGGCATAACATTTTTCGGTGTCGTCCTATAAATATCAGGTTTACCTTTAAGTAGTCGAGTGTTGCCAGTAAATCTCGCAGTAGCCGAACCAGAAGTTCCAGTCTTTTACGCTCTCCTTCCCCTATTACGGAAGCCGAATTAACCATATTTTGAATTTTGCTAGTTATTGTCATGCACCTATTTACTGGCTTCTTTATTGCGTCAGACATATTGATAAACTAAGTTAAACTATGCAAGCAAAGTGAACAATGCGGGACCGTGAAAGATAAAACAAATTATACATCACCATCAACATTCACAAACGCTAATAGCCGTTTAAAGCTGCAGAATTATTTCGATAATCTAGAGTTAGTTATTTATTTTTATAATCTGCCGTTTACTATTTATTTAAATAGTCTACAGTAAACTATTTATTTCTATAAGCTACAGTTAATTATTTATTTCGATAATCTGCAGTTAATGTTTTTATTTCGGTAATCTACAGTGATTTATATATTTGGATAATCTGCAGTTAATTATTTATTTAATAATCTACAGTTACTTATTTCAATAATCTATAGTTATTTATTTTGATAATCTACAGTTATTTATTTATTTCGGTAATCTATAGCTATTTATTTATTTAGGTAATCTACAGTTGGTTATTTATTTCGATAATCTGCAGTGATTTATATATTTCGATAATCTGCCGTTAATTTATTTCTATAATCTACAGTTATTTATTTCGATAATCTACAATTAATTTTTGATTTCGACAATCTACAGTAAATCATATATTTCGATAATCTGCAGTTAATTATTTATCTTCATGATATATAGTTAATTATTTATTTCGATAATCTACAGTTTATTCTTTATTTCGATAATCTATAGTTAATTATTTATTTCGATAATCTGCAGTGATTTATATATTTCGATAATCTGCCGTTAATTTATTTCTACAATCTACAGTTATTTATTTCGATAATTAATTTTCGATTTCGGTAATCTACAGTAAATCCTATATTTCGTTAATCTGCAGTTAATTATTTATCTTTATGATATATAGTTAATTATTTATTTCGATAATCTACAGTTTATTCTTTATTTAGTTAATCTACAGCTATTTATTTATTTAGGTAATTTACAGTTAATTATTTATTTCGATAATCTGCATTGATTTATATATTTCGATAATCTGTCGTTAATTTATTTCTATAATCTAAAGTTATTTATCTTCATGATAATCTGCAGTTAATTATTTTTCTTCATAATATATAGTTAATTATTTATTTCGATAATCTACAGCTTATTCTTTATTTCGATAATCTATAGTTAATTATTTATTTCGATAATCTGCAGTGATTTATATATTTCGATAATCTGCCGTTAATTTATTTCTATAATCTACAGTTTTTTATTTCGATAATTAATTTTTGATTTCGGTAATCTACAGTAAATCCTTTATTTCGTTAATCTGCAGTTAATTATTTATCTTTTTGATATATAGTTAATTATTTATTTCGATAATCTACAGTTTATTCTTTATTTAGTTAATCTACAGCTATTTATTTATTTAAGTTATTTACAGTTAATTATTTATTTCGATAATCTGAATTGATTTATAAATTTCGATAATCTGTCGTTAATTTATTTCTATAATCTACAGTTATTTATTTCGATTATCTACAATTAATTTTTGATTTCGACAATCTACAGTAAATCATATTTTTCGATAATCTGTAGTTAATTATTTAACTTCATGATATATAGTTAATTATTTATTTCGATAAACTACAGTTTATTCTTTATTTCGATAATCTATAGTTAATTATATATTTCGATAATCTGCAGTGATTTATATATTTCGATAATCTGCCATTAATTTATTTTTATAATCTACAGTTATTTATTTCGATAATCTGCAGTGATTTATACATTTCGATAATCTGCCGTTAATTTGTTTCTATAATCTACAGTTATTTATTTCGATAATCTACAATTAATTTTTGATTTCGGTAATCTACAGTAAATCATATATTTCGATAATCTGCAGTTAATTATTTATCTTTATGATATATAGTTAATTATCTATTTCGATAATCTACAGTTTATTCTTTATTTAGTTAATCTACAGCTATTTATTTATTTAGGTAATCTACAGTTGGTTATTTATTTCGATAATCTGCATTGATTTATATATTTCGATAATCTGCCGTTAATTTATTTCTATAATCTACGGTTATTTATTTCGATTATCTACAATTAATTTTTGATTTCGACAATGTACAGTAAATCATATATTTCGATAATCTGTAGTTGATTATTTATCTTCATGATATATAGTTAATTATTTATTTCGATACACTACAGTTTATTCTTTATTTCGATAATCTATAGTTAATTATATATTTCGATAATCTGCAGTGATTTATATATTTCGATAATCTGCCATTAATTTATTTTTATAATCTACAGTTATTTATTTCGATAATCTGCAGTGATTTATACATTTCGATAATCTGCCGTTAATTTGTTTCTATAATCTACAGTTATTTATTTCGATAATCTACAATTAATTTTTGATTTCGGTAATCTACAGTAAATCATATATTTCGATAATCTGCAGTTAATTATTTATCTTTATGATATATAGTTAATTATCTATTTCGATAATCTACAGTTTATTCTTTATTTACTTAATCTACAGCTATTTATTTATTTAGGTAATCTACAGTTGGTTATTTATTTCGATAATCTGCATTGATTTATATATTTCGATAATCTGCCGTTAATTTATTTCTATAATCTACGGTTATTTATTTCGATTATCTACAATTAATTTTTGATTTCGACAATCTACAGTAAATCATATATTTCGATAATCTGTAGTTAATTATTTATCTTCATGATATATAGTTAATTATTTATTTCGATAAACTACAGTTTATTCTTTATTTCGATAATCTATAGTTAATTATATATTTCGATAATCTGCAGTGATTTATATATTTCGATAATCTGCCATTAATTTATTTTTATAATCTACAGTTATTTATTTCGATAATCTGCAGTGATTTATACATTTCGATAATCTGCCGTTAATTTGTTTCTATAATCTACAGTTATTTATTTCGATTATCTACAATTAATTTTTGATTTCGACAATCTACAGTAAATCATATATTTCGATAATCTGTAGTTAATTATTTATCTTCATGATATATAGTTAATTATTTATTTCGATAAACTACAGTTTATTCTTTATTTCGATAATCTATAGTTAATTATATATTTCGATAATCTGCAGTGATTTATATATTTCGATAATCTGCCATTAATTTATTTTTATAATCTACAGTTATTTATTTCGATAATCTGCAGTGATTTATACATTTCGATAATCTGCCGTTAATTTGTTTCTATAATCTACAGTTATTTATTTCGATAATCTACAATTAATTTTTGATTTCGGTAATCTACAGTAAATCATATATTTCGATAATCTGCAGTTAATTATTTATCTTTATGATATATAGTTAATTATCTATTTCGATAATCTACAGTTTATTCTTTATTTAGTTAATCTACAGCTATTTATTTATTTAGGTAATCTACAGTTGGTTATTTATTTCGATAATCTGCATTGATTTATATATTTCGATAATCTGCCGTTAATTTATTTCTATAATCTACGGTTATTTATTTCGATTATCTACAATTAATTTTTGATTTCGACAATCTACAGTAAATCATATATTTCGATAATCTGTAGTTAATTATTTATCTTCATGATATATAGTTAATTATTTATTTCGATAAACTACAGTTTATTCTTTATTTCGATAATCTATAGTTAATTATATATTTCGATAATCTGCAGTGATTTATATATTTCGATAATCTGCCATTAATTTATTTTTATAATCTACAGTTATTTATTTCGATAATCTGCAGTGATTTATACATTTCGATAATCTGCCGTTAATTTGTTTCTATAATCTACGGTTATTTATTTCGATAATCTACAATTAATTTTTGATTTCGGTAATCTACAGTAAATCATATATTTCGATAATCTGCAGTTAATTATTTATCTTCATGATATATAGTTAATTATCTATTTCGATAATCTACAGTTTATTCTTTATTTAGTTAATCTACAGCTATTTATTTAGATGATCTACAGTTAATTATTTATTCCAATAATCCACATTTAATTACTAACATGTTTCGCTGTGTGTTACATTTAGTTTTTCAAATTCGAATCACTCGTGAATTAACTTTTGATGTTCTGCTTTCAATATATATTTCGGTTTCTTGAAACTACAATTTTTCGACTGCGACGACTTCTGATCACGTTTAGAGTTTTATACTCAATACTGCAAGCCACTTCCTTTTCTTTTCAATCAACACTGACTTGCTTTGACTGACGGAAATTGTCTGTCGATAATTAACTGACCTAAAATTTACAACGAAAAAACGTTAGATATGTTTCTGATTTCCAATAATGTAGATATTGATTTTGAAAAACCTTTATGAAAAATTTGTGGTTCTTAGTTGGGCTAGGCTAAAGCTAAGTATGCAAGAAGGCTTGTAGAGGCTAAAATATACTGGTGGTTAATAAGTGAATTCTCTTTTGTAATTTAGCCGCCACCGAAGTTAGAAAGAGACGAAGACGATATTGAAGCGTATGTTTGAATGATTTTTTATTTATTGATTGTGGGATTCATTCCTATTTACATAGCCTTGTGAAGTCTGCAAATGTCTTCAAGGTACAAAATAGGAATACAGGGTCGTCTCGATCATACCAACTACGGCCCAAGCAACCCTGAGGGGCGGAAATAAAATGAAAGCCATGCCGTTCTCAATATACTAAGCCTAAGCCTTAGTCTTAGCCTAAGCTAAGGTCCTTATATATGTTATACACTAAGCTTAAGTCGGGGGGCAGCCGCCCACCCCCGAACCCCCGCTCTAAGCTGTTCTTTTTTCCAACGTTATAACGTCCCGTCCCTCAGGGTTACTTGGGCCCTAACTACAGTAAACGAGCGGAAAATCGTTTAGACAGTCAGTCTTATAGCTTGGACAAACCTAAAAACGATGAAAGGCACAACAAGGGGACTATGCGTTTGCTAAAAAACATTGTGGGTTATTCTTGTTTTTCGTAAAGCTATTGGATTATATAAATGGTGTATTTTATCACAAATTTAGAGCACTAAGGCGCGTCGGTAGTTTGAATATTAGGAATAGAGATAAGCAAATCTACTGTTGTGGGAAGCATTACTAGCATTTTAAAATTAGTTGGCTCTAAATAACATCGTAGAAGGTATCAGGAAGTACCCAGTTTCAGATTATGTAAACTCTGTGTTGTTTAGTGTTATGTCATTAGCTTTGCTTCTTCTATAACCTTTAATAGTCGACGTATGGCATCAAATTTTCTCAAGTTAAAGACATTCAAAGTGTTCCAAGTCCTTAATTTTTTAACTGCCGGACAGCTTTTTTTTATAATTCAGTCCGCTTAGAATTTTTTCGATTCACCATCGTTTTATCGTTACGTCTTTAAGTTTTTGGAAAACTAACCGATCCTATTACTAGAAGGGTATATTTGAGGAATATTAATCAAGTAGTCTTGCTTTGTGTAGGTACCGAGCAATAGCTCCTAGACAGTTCAGTGGTTTGCTTTACATCGTCTGCAGAAATAGGATCGGGATTCAGTCTTTGACGTCAGTTTGAGTTTGCCAAAAGTCGTATGACAGGCAAATTAATTCGGACATGAAAGGGATGAAATCGACACTTATATATATTTGTGTAAAACTGACAGTTTAATGGATTTCAGGAATCTTCTGCTGCCACAAGGATTCAACGCTGAGCGTCAACGCGCGCGCTATATACTCAAAGTGTACAAAGCTGATGGTCTTCCTTCGAGCAGTACAAGTCTTCTATCGTCCGTCCGCAAAGCAATCGCCGGCGGTGACGCTGCAGGACGCGACTTTGTGGACCCGTATGTCGAGGTGACGTTTGTTGGGAAAACGGTAAGGATGTTATCACTTACTTTATGACATATCGCGCTGCTTTCTTCATGAATATTTGCTTTGAGCTTATATGCACATGTTATGCGAAAGTTTAGACAAACAAAAATTTCGAAGGAATATATCAGTTAGTCTGAATTATTTATACCACACTAACGTGCTGCTTTTAGTTTTTCCATCTCAAACTTGTTCGGCGTAACTTCATCAATTTGTGATTCAAAGGGTTTCGTTTAGTGGACAGAAAAACTACTTGATCGTCGCAGTTTTTTGGGATTCCTCAAGATCGGCAAATAGTGATGAATCTAAAGGAGTATTCACACGCTCAAACTTTTAGCTTAAATTTTGAGGTCAAAATTTGAACAAATTTTAATCAAAATTTGACGGTAATTATTAAAGGGAAAATTTAAATTTTAAAATTTTCGATCAAATTTTCAACTCAAACTTTTTGGGGTAATATCTTTCATCCATGATTGGCTACAGGAATATTCTTGAAAAGTTTGAACAGTGTTCACACGTTCAAACTTACAAAAAATGCAAATAGGATACTTTCAAATACCGATCAACGTTTCATCAAAATTTCAGCTCAAATTTTGATCAAAATTTGAGCAAAAATTTGAGCGTGTGAACACGCCTTAAGAATTGAACGAAAATTGGGACGGTCAACACAAAAACTTGTTTTCTTTCATTCTAAACTTTTAAAGAACGCCACCTAACTTAGAAAGTTTCTGGAGTCTCTGTCGTTAAACAGCAATGAAAAGAAGTGAACGGCTGCTTTTGAAGCAGTATATCATTTAATAGTCCCTTGGATATACAGTATGTTGCTGCATATTATTTATCAGACATGTATTCTGTTTTCGAGGAAATTGGTCCCAAAAATTTTACTGAAATTGATTGTGAGTGAAATCGATGCCACGTAGATTTCAAAAAATAATTTTCGTAGCTAAAAGCAATATCTGACTGAACATAAAGAGTAGTTATTGCAAAATGGGTCACTAAATCATAAGTTTTCTTGCGGCTGCATCAATTCTGAACGTCTTCCGCGTGTTAATGTCGCTAAAGGTTGCTAATTGCACCGTTAGAATATTCTGTGGTATAATTAATGTATCACTGCTGTGTAATGCCAAACTAAAGTGTAAAATATAAAAGTACATATTAATTGCGCAGCAACGACAATTATATGACAACATACAACAGAAAGTTTGCATTTAAAATGCAATTTGGGTATATAATGGATTTTTAAAAGGTATACAGCACAAATTTCTAAAAAACGTCAACCCACTTTTGAACTTGTAAAACATCCTTGATTGTGTTTCCGAAAAACATCCTTGATTGGGTCTCCGATCTTGCTTTGACTACATAATTTCAGTATTACATATATATTGTTGATATTTTTAGCGCGCACTTGTAGTTGTCTCAAATTTAACTATTAATGTTACCATCGGGATATCGCGAGATAATATATATTATCCGGGGTTCGAGTCAACATATATCGATTTAATCGTTTGCAGGTTGAAAATTTTTTTGTATTTTTAAACCAACCAAAACTGGGGCCACTGCTTCTCAATGCCGCCCCGTGAATACGTCGTTAATTCTACATTATATTTGCAGTTGCTCTTTCATATCATGTAATTTCAAAGCCAGCAGTCTACTCCATGTAAATTGAACATTTACATTAGCGACAAATTATTATTATCACATAATTATCGTTATTATTCCAAATTTTTAAGCACATATCGCTAAAATCAAATAAATTTTATGAATATGATGGGACTTACATCCGCCACGATCGCAAAGTCAACATAGTGTTCCGCTGGGTGTTGCGTACTCAATGTCATAGTTACAAATATTTTCGCCAAAATATTGATATGACTTTCACTGTGTGTGCTGCAATTCCAAAGCTCTGAAGGCTTCTCAAATGGCACTCAAAAACTAAATAAATTAAAAAACTATAATCGTATATTTGTAGGCGAGAACCACAGTAAAACATCATACAAGTCGACCAGTATGGAACGAACAAATAACCTTTACCGAATTGTTTCCCTCTCTGGTGCGACGTGTGAAAATACAAATTCGAGATGATTCAATTAATAAAGATGTTATCGCAACGCATTATATCGATTTGGCAACTATATCAGACGAAGGACGCAGAGGTATAATATCTACGCTAAATACAATAATTTTTTTACCTGAAAGTATTATATTTAAAGAGAACTCCAATAAAATGACGAGTGCCTTCTTCTAAAATACCATTACATTTCCGCAAAACCTATGAAATGGCGAATGGTACAATTTTTGAGTCAGACTTTTCATTAAATTTAATTAAATTAATTAAATTATTAGAAGAACCTCAATGAAATGGTGAATTAATCCTTTCAAAATGTCTTATTTTCCATTTCTATTCTTAGAATTTTCCAAGAAAGCACTTGCATCTGACATTTAGTCAATACAGTGCATGAATTATGTGAGCGTAACGACAGTTTCTCATTTCTCACTATTCTATTTTTGACGTCAAAAGTAAAACGATATAGGTATACTTATCTACTTACAGCCAAGTTGCAAGCGATAAAAAATATGTTCTAGCTGATTTTAAGCTAACTTATGATACCTTTTCGATCCTGCTTCAAAAATTGTGAATATGTTAACACAACTATTACTGTTGCAGACGCATAACACTAAATGCACAATATATAATAAATTACCCATATCTCTCCATCAGTTTCGGAATTACGAGTTTCAATAACATTTCTTATTTACATATCATAGAATTTGAATATATATTATAAACACTGGCTTTACAGGTAATATTACTTTTAAACTGTGAAATCTTGGTATTTTGTTTTGCACATTGTAATGTTTCTTTTTAATCTATTTTTTGTGTCTTTTTAATGCCGAATCTATCAAGTCTATGAATGATTCCTTGCTGGCGAATACACCGTCACCTACAACATAAAATACCCAGAAGGCATGCTCATCTTTAAGTTCGGGAACTACAAGTGTTCAAACCTCTGTTTGGTAGAGTTCTGGTGTTTCATATGGTAAAGCCGGCGGTTACAACTATTTTTTCAAATTATTAAACTCATCGTCGTAGAATGTTCTTTTGAGATGTGCAACAAATTTTCTAAATATATCTTCTCTTTTAGGATTTTGTGATGAGCAATCATTTGCTCATTTTACAACTAAACTTTCCAAATAAAAATCAGTACTAATCAAATGTATATCACAATAAATTTCTTAATATTTTACACTTCCAAGTCTTCGCAGTGTTGTTACTTAATAATTTAGGATTTTTATATGTTTTTGGTCTTATTTGTATGGTTCAATCCGAGATTCAACAATACTGGATGCAATACATACGACTACGACACCGCTTAATGTTGGTCTTGGAGAAGGCGCATGACAATGTATTTTTCAATATTTCACACCTTTAAGTCTTCGCAATTTTGTTATTTAATAATTTAGGATTTCTCCCCGTTTTCGGTCCCGTTTATATCAATTTGTATGGTTCAATCCGAGATTCAACAATACTGGATGCAATGGATACGACTGCGACACCGCTTAATGTTGGTCTTGGAGAAGGTAAATGTTCCTGTAGCTAGTTGCAAAATTGTCCAAAACTCTTGCAGCCTTTACGACACACGCTTTGTTGCTGTGTTGCAAGTATACCAATGATTGTGAGGGCAATAAATAGAGCTAAAACCTTCTCGAAAATTTATCAAGTATTGTCAAGTTTTCTTTGCGAATGAACGCAAATAGCGATTATACATCTAAAATAATCATACAGATATTATATAAACGGAACAAAATTCATATTGGCAATTAACTATTAACAGGGACAGATATCTTGATAAGTATGCGACTGATGTGGACAAGAACCACGAACGATATACTTGTGTCATAATCGTGGGGCTGTGACATTGTTTTAATTCCGTTCTTTCTTATGCATCAAGCCAGAGCCAGAAAAGTCATGAGTCAACTTATTCATGGTGTAGAGATGACACTTTTGGGCCAAAATAGATACTGTTCTGATGTTGCTGCAAATAATTTGGAAACGTTGACTCGATTTCGGCTCACTACGATAACTGATTAAAACAGCAGTTCAATTTTAGAATATTGTGTGATTCAGTACCAGCAGGGAAAATGTCGTTTTCAGTTAAACCAATGGGTTCATGATCAACCCATAAACGAGAATGTGACGGTCATGTCACTCTATATTATATAATATAGGCTGTAGGATAACGCGGGTCGTTCTCCTCTTGTCCTCTCACTTTCCCCAGGAAGGAAAACAACAAGCTTACAACTTTCATCTAGTTCCATGACCAAATTTAGGCCTGTCCCACTCCAAGGTTTGTCCTGCCTTTCCATCTTTTATTTCTGTACCACCCCAACTTTGGTTCTATCCCCATCAAGATAGTGGTTGAGAAAAAGTAGGTAGTACAAGGAAACACGAGTTTGGAGTGCAGGATAAAAGTTGGAAATTTGTCGTGCCCACCGGAATGTGGGAGAACTACCGGAAAAATTGAAACGGTCATACCAGTGCTATATGAGTGTCTCGGGGCGCAGTACGCTATTCAGACGTGAGGGTGTTGCTCAAAAGTAAGGCATTGGGAGTGGGAAATTGAGGAGGCAACCTTACGGCGGCCCTGATTTTGTCGAAACGTGGAGGGAGTTTCACCTCCTTTGATCGTGTCACACTATTCTTCAAGGGTTCATCACGAACTCTTGGATAAACTATATCGACAAAACTTAAAGACAATACTGGCTTAATGCCAATGTTTATGTCACATGGAACATAGATTGTGGAGCGCTTTCATTACTCTGCGATATATGTTGAACCTGTTGGTGTATAATCTACGGAGTACTCAAATTGCAACACGATGTTGAACTAACCACCAATTTATGGTAAGCACGCGTTACTCTCAGAATGTTTTCCTGATTAAAGATTACTGGGCGCCTGATGTATACGGATAGGGTTGTACGTAAAGTGACGTTAGCGACGGTTTAACTGTTTTTCACTACCGGTTCGATTTAAATTGATTTGGTCTTTGTATCGGCTTTTAGTTTCTCTGAACCCTTAAGTTTACATTCTGTACCGACTAGCCATAAGAAATGATAGTCATGCTGCGGAACTTACCTCGACCTCTGCTGCTTGATACGTTGAGATAATACGACAAATCATTTATTTAGGAAAATATATTTAGCGATTATTTTGTACACACTGCTGTGAAAAGCGTTACTTTAAGCAAAGTTAGCAACTTCTAGTATCGCACAACCAAAGCCAAACTCATTTGATACTGATTTCGCCAGTCACATAGACTCATCAATATTCTAGATGACAAGGCACAGTTGTATTCGACTATTGCTTGCAAGCCGTATAACCAGCATAAGTCAGGATAAATTTTTGCAGCGATCATTACTATCTGCGTGACATTCAGCGATTTCATATCAACGACTGAAATAATCAGCAATGGACAGGTGTACCTTTTCATAATGACGTGTTAGCTATTCACGTTCAAAGTGGCTTTTGCGCAGCGTGTTAAATACCATTGTCTATAGCCAACTACGATTGGGACATTTGTACGTTACATTTCGAGGAGAATACACAATATTTGTTCTGCAGCTTTATAGAAAAGAAGTATAAACCATTATATTATTTTGCCGAAAAGATGTAGTCCGCTAGTTGTGCTTTTTGCTGCTTTTGGCATTGTGCAAGCTGAAGGTTGTAATATCGAACGGCCAAACGAGTACTTATTCTTTTCTGAATTATATCGTATGGCTGTAAATAATCTATTTGCAATTTTGTTACATACTTAGGAATTAAGATCTTTGTTTCTGGTTTTGCTTTTTGTTTTACCATTTTACACATTTCTTCAAATATCATTAAACTTCAATTTTTACGGTAGCTGGGAGTTCGCTGACTGATTCGCTTAGTATTAACTAACTATCACAATATCCATTTGGCCAACAAATTTTCCCATTTGCAGATTTTAAAATATTTTCGATGATGTAACTTATGTTTCCTGTCTAAATGCAGTACAATTATCTACTCATTGCTAATTGAATGATCTAACATACGCTTGATTGTAAGATTTGGAGGAATTCTAATTAAAAATACACTATACTTGTCGCATAGATTTTAAACACACAATAATAGTTTCAAATTTAGGTGTCGCTTATCGTGGTCGTTTGCTAGTATCGTTCAAGTGTGATATCGTAGAAACACTGAACGAAGCTGCATCTGAACCAACTGTTGAAGCTTGCCTATCTGTTTCAGAGGTAAAGTATTTCTCATAATACTAAAATGTCTTTACATTATACACTGTTTTATTCTAAAATAGATTTACTGTCTACATAATGCTCATTCTCCATCCATGCAACATCTAAACTTACTGATTTGTCAATAACAAAATATCATACTCGTGCCCAAATGTGAGCTAACAAAGTGAAAATAAAATTAGTTAGCAGTCAACATTCAAACAAGCACTTAGCTGTTAGAGGGAGATTCGAGCTTTCAGGCACGGCTCGCCTCTACAGCGGAGCAGGGCCGAGCCTGGGCTGCAAGCGATCGAGCCAAGCTACAAACATACCTTCAAAAATTGCGACGAGCCGAGCTTTGAACATGAAATTTTACAACCGAGCCGAGCGCAAAAATTTAGACTCGTTTTTACTTGTAACACGCCACATTACAAACCTGCTTGACCGTACTCAGTTTGTTTGACGCAGTTGTGTATTTAATGTATACATGTAAAGTACGCAGGTGCAGCATTATATAAATAGTGAGTGATGAGTCATAGTTACGCCCGCCTCTTTTGATAGCCAACGTATGCAGTAGACAAAACATCATACAACGAATACAAAAACAGTGAACTAACAATTTAATAATTCAATAAAACCTTAAATTGACCGTGAAAGGAACGTTAAAGAATTGAAACCGACACTTGAGAAAAATCTCATTTTCCATACCAAGTATGAAGCAGAAGTGTGAAAAATATTTGCCGCACAATATTTTTGACACTCGCAATCAACTTGTTGGCCCAGAAAACCCCATATCTGACACTAAAACCAACAATAAGCACATATTTAGGTGCATTTCCAACGACTTTTCACCAAATATGAAATGTGGCGCCTACTATAAGCTTATAGACTCCAGATTGAGAAGTAGTTGAAAAACTTGTTATATATCATTGGAAAGCCCTGGTAAAGCTACATGGAATAGGCCTATACCAGTTTGCGGATACTTCGTTTACTTATTGAGAAAAGCCGCAAAAACTGGAGGGGGTGCCGGAAAAATGGGCCAAAATGACGTCATTTTGCCCCATAACTTTCCCACGGGAAAAATTCAAAAATCGCGCTCCGTCACTACACCTAAATCGACCATTGCGGTTCGAATGAGGTATCTTGCATCAAAATCCGCCCAACCGTTATCGAGATCCAGGTGCGACAGATACACAGACACACACAGACAGGACCGCCTCAACCCCCCTCCCAGAGCCAAAACTGAAAATTCTCGTTCCACTCGCTCGCTTCGCTCTCTCACTCCACTCGAATTCAATAACTCTTACAATCGTATTGGGCGACCCTAAATTATTCTATCTACCAAATATTAGCTATTTTTTGGGGGATAAATACCGTAACTATACCAGGAAAAACTAACTGCAGGTATGACGAAATATCTCGCAGGTAAAAATATTTACCCCAGGTAGGGCAAAATTACTCGCAGGTAACATTTATTACCTGCAGGTAGTGCAAAGGTACTCGCAGGTTAACAATGCGAATGTTGAATGTAAAGGTAGAATAAAATATTCGCATGCAAAAATGACCTGAGGGTAATTTTAAGAACACGGGCCATTGTGTATACGTTATGCGTCAAATGGGTAAAATTTGAAGCCAATCGGATTATCGCAGCCATTTAAGAAGATATTGTTTTTCAGTCGTACAACAGAATCGATAAAACGAAAACTCGAAGACGTTGCGTAAATGTAGCTAAGACTATCCGTAGTAGAGGCGTAATTACGCGTAGCGGTTATAACAATATCTTTTGCAATGAACAGGTGATATAAATTGTTTACAAAGTAAAACCACACCCATTAAAATACATTTAGTAGATCGGGATATTGTTGTTACAAGAAATGAGGTACGCCAATCATTTCGTAATATATAAACGCCAAAACCTCTACCTAAACATTAAAACCCACATTTAGTGCTGTCAAACCCACATCAGATATAGTCGAAGCATTAAGTTTCTAACAATGATTTTGTGTTTATATTTAACAGAACTCACTTGGCAAAATGGAAGAATTTTTCCTATTCGCATGCATCAATGACACTAGTATGATTGACAAAAAGATGGCAGATAAGCAGCTTTCGATCGAACTAAGCATGGGTAAGTAACTATTTTAAACAAAATGGAGCACATCAGTAATTTAAAATCTTGAACAAAAGTAAGATGTCTCTCTCATGACTCGGGATCAAGAAGCGAATGAATGACGACCAGATTACGAGTACAATGCCGGTGTGATGTGCTAGTGAATTGCCAGAGTGGTACTGTCGCGTTAGGCAGAATCAATTTATAAAATTAAATCCCTGAGGGCGTTAAGGTGAATGTCTCGTTAGGCAGAAAGCGTCTTGTTAGGCAGCATGTCGCGTTAGGCAGAACGCGTCTTGTTAGACAGAATGTCGCGTTAGGCAGAAAGTGTCTCTCGAGGCATAATGCCGCGTATAGCAGAGTAAGAAGCTTTTCGTTTCTGGCTTTTTTGGAAAAATTAAAGTAAGTTTAATTAAAGCTAAACGTAACTAATATTTTAATTCATATTTATGCGTAACCGCATGGTGGGAAACAAAATTATGAACTGCATGGGAAACGGTAATTAGTTTAGTTTTAACGTATAAATCAAAACAAATATTTAATCGACCGTGATTAAAATAAGATTTATGTCGCTTTGTGCACACTGAATATTTTCCTGCACTGGTCATTATGTTTGAGCCAAGAACTCTCTCGTGTTCAAGCAAACCGATCCATCATATCAGATTTTCTCGCGAATAAACGATTTGGCAATTTATTGCAACGACGCTTGCTACTCTGAATATATGGATCGAGAAATATGGGCTTTTCCTTACTACTTCAATATCGCTTGTAATATAGTTTATATAGTGAAAGCCGTGCATACAAATGTCTGAATGCACTGTTAGCTATATAACAAGTCAGTTGTAACATACGCAGCAGTGTGTTCAAAGATTTGTACGCATGGTAACTCGTTCAAACTCGTGCTATCGCACTCGTCTGAACTCATCACAACCGTGCGTACAAATCTTTGATCGCACTGCTGCCTATGCTACAGCTATTGCTTAAAGAGGTAAATCATGTGATTGTTGTTCTCACTTTAAATTATTAATATATACATTACTATACTGTTTTAGTTTATGTTTCATCTGCCTAACGCGACTATAAATATCTTGCTATAAATTTCATTTCTTCTGCATAACGCGACTTTCTGCCAAACACGACCTACAGTGTATATATTGAAAATAATTCTAGTTTTTATTTTCTGCCAAACACGACCTACAGTGTATATATTGAAAATAATTCTAGTTTTTATTTTCTGCCAAATACGACCTACAGTGTATATATTGAAAATAATTCTAGTTTTTATTTTCTGCCAAACACGACCTACAGTGTATATATTGAAAATAATTCTAGTTTCTATTTTCTGCCAAACACGACCTACAGTGTATATATTGAAAATAATTCTAGTTTTTATTTTCTGCCAAACACGACCTACAGTGTATATATTGAAAATAATTCTAGTTTTTATTTTCTGCCAAACACGACCTACAGTGTATATATTGAAAATAATTCTAGTTTTTATTTTCTGCCAAACACGACCTACAGTGTATATATTGAAAATAATTCTAGTTTATATTTACTGCCGAACACGACAATCTGTCTAACGGGACACAGTCGCGAGAGTCATTTGAGAATAGAATGGGGACTAAATTTGTGTAATATTAAAGATTACTTACTTATTTTTTTGTTTTGTTGTTATAATTAATCAAGACAGCGTGAAGCCACGCTTGGTACAGAAACATCTCACTATGTCTGTGGCTGTTACTGTACACCGCCGCAAGGAAATTTGATTACTTAGCGTAATTTTTGAGTGTAATGTTAATATAATACGAGACAGTTGCGAGTGAAATGCGAGTATCTTTCAAGTGAAATGTGTGGGAGTGCCCCTAACTGTTGGCCAGGACTGTACAGTTAGTTGAATACAAATTCCTGAGAGAAAATGTTGACAATAAATTTTATGCGTAGCTTTTTGTCGTAAATGGTTTCAAAGACCACTCTGCTAGACAGGAATGTCAACCGTAAACGAAAAATAGCGCTGTTCTCAAACTAACCCTATATTTCGAGGTTTATGTGAAGTTCTGACGCCGTAACTTAGATTCTAACTTACTGCGCCTTGATTGCACCAGTAAAATTACTGGATGTATGATATTTATTAGCACTCATAAAATTTCAATTTATTGAGTAATTACTATGTATTACGACCAGTACCCAGAAAATTACTGGGTGCATGCTATTTATTAGCACCCATAAGATTTCAATTTTTTGGGTAATTACAGTGTATTACGACCAGTACCCAGAAAATTACTGGGTGCATGCTATTTATTAGCACCCATAAAATTTCAATTTATTGGGTAATTACTGTTTATTACGACCAGTACCCAGAAAATTACTGGGTGCATGCTATTTATTAGCACCCATAAAATTTCAATTTATTGGGTAATTACTGTGTATTACGACCAGTACCCAGAAAATTACTGGGTGCATGCTATTTATTAGCACCCATAAAATTGCTATTTATTGGGTAATTATAGTGTATTACGACCAATACCCAGAAAATTACTGGGTGCATGCTATTTATTAGCACCCATAAAATTTCAATTTATTGGGTAATTACTGTGTATTACGACCAGTACCCAGAAAATTACTGGGTGCATGCTATTTATTAGCACCCATAAAATTTCAATTTATTTGGTAATTGCAGTGTATTA
The DNA here is from genome assembly GCA_030248225.1 of Trileptium ribeirensis. NCBI lineage: Eukaryota > Metazoa > Nematoda > Enoplea > Enoplida > Thoracostomopsidae > Trileptium > Trileptium ribeirensis. The sequence goes on from JASANE010026634.1 coordinate 17,579, forward strand.
CGACCAGTACCCAGAAAATTACTGGGTGCATGCTATTTATTAGCACCCATAAAATTTCAATTTATTGGGTAATTACAGTGTATTACGACCAGTACCCAGAAAATTACTGGGTGCATGCTATTTATTAGCATCCATAAAATTTCAATTTATTGGGTAATTACTGTGTATTACGACCAGTACCCAGAAAATTACTGGGTGCATGCTATTTATTAGCACCCATAAAATTTCAATTTATTGGGTAATTACAGTGTATTACGACCAGTACCCAGAAAATTACTGGGTGCATGCTATTTATTAGCACCCATAAAATTTCAATTTATTGGGTAATTACTGTGTATTACGACCAGTACCCAGAAAATTACTGGGTGCATGCTATTTATTAGCACCCATAAAATTTCAATTTTTTGGGTAATTACAGTGTATTACGACCAGTACCCAGAAAATTACTGGGTGCATGCTATTTATTAGGACCCATAAAATTTCAATTTATTGGGTAATTACTGTGTATTACGACCAGTACCCAGAAAATTACTGGGTGCATGCTATTTATTAGCACCCATAAAATTTCAATGTTATTGGGTAATTACTGTGTATTACGACCAGTACCCAGAAAATTACTGGGTGCATGCTATTTATTAGCACCCATAAAATTTCAATTTATTGGGTAATTACAGTGTATTACGACCAGTACCCAGAAAATTACTGGGTGCATGCTATTTATTAGCACCCATAAAATTTCAATTTATTGGGTAATTACTGTGTATTACGACCAGTACCCAGAAAATTACTGGGTGCATGCTATTTATTAGCACCCATAAAATTTCAATTTATTGGGTAATTGCAGTGTATTACGACCAGTACCCAGAAAATTACTGGGTGCATGCTATTTATTAGCACCCATAAAATTTCAATTTATTGGGTAATTACAGTGTATTACGACCAGTACCCAGAAAATTACTGGGTGCATGCTATTTATTAGCATCCATAAAATTTCAATTTATTGGGTAATTACTGTGTATTACGACCAGTACCCAGAAAATTACTGGGTGCATGCTATTTATTAGCACCCATAAAATTTCAATTTATTGGGTAATTACAGTGTATTACGACCAGTACCCAGAAAATTACTGGGTGCATGCTATTTATTAGCACCCATAAAATTTCAATTTATTGGGTAATTACTGTGTATTACGACCAGTACCCAGAAAATTACTGGGTGCATGCTATTTATTAGCACCCATAAAATTTCAATTTATTGGGTAATTACTGTGTATTACGACCAGTACCCAGAAAATTACTGGGTGCATGCTATTTATTAGCACCCATAAAATTTCAATTTATTGGGTAATTACAGTGTATTACGACCAGTACCCAGAAAATTACTGGGTCCATGCTATTTATTAGCACCCATAAAATTTCAATTTATTGGGTAATTACTGTGTATTACGACCAGTACCCAGAAAATTACTGGGTGCATGCTATTTATTAGCACCCATAAAATTTCAATTTATTGGGTAATTACAGTGTATTACGACCAGTACCCAGAAAATTACTGGGTGCATGCTATTTATTAGTACCCATAAAATTTCAATTTATTGGGTAATTACTGTTTATTACGACCAGTACCCAGAAAATTACTGGGTGCATGCTATTTATTAGCACCCATAAAATTTCAATTTATTGGGTAATTACTGCTTATTACGACCAGTACCCAGAAAATTCCTGGATGTATGCTATTTATTCGCACCCATAAAATTTCAATTTATTGGGTAATTACTGTGTATTACGACCAGTACCCAGAAAATTACTGGGTGCATGCTATTTATTAGCACCCATAAAATTTCAATTTATTGGGTAATTACTGTTTATTACGACCAGTACCAAGAAAATTACTGGGTGCATGCTATTTATTAGTACCCATAAAATTTCAATTTATTGGGTAATTACTGTGTATTACGACCAGTACCCAGAAAATTACTGGGTGCATGCTATTTATTAGCACCCATAAAATTTCAATTTATTGGGTAATTACTGTTTATTACGACCAGTACCAAGAAAATTACTGGGTGCATGCTATTTATTAGCACCCATAAAATTTCAATTTATTGGGTAATTACTGTTTATTACGCCCAGTACCCAGAAAATTACTGGATGTAGGCTATTTATTCGCACCCATAAAATTTCAATTTATTGGGTAATTACTGTATAGTACGACCAGTACCCAGAAAATTACTGGGTGCATGCTATTTATTAGCACCCATAAAATTTCAATTTTTTGGGTAATTACTGTTTATTACGACCAGTACCAAGAAAATTACTGGGTGCATGCTATTTATTAGCACCCATAAAATTTCAATTTATTGGGTAATTACTGTTTATTACGACCAGTACCCAGAAAATTACTGGATGAATGCTCTTTATTCGCACCCATAAAATTTCAATTTATTGGGTAATTACTGTGTATTACGACCAGTACCCAGAAAATTACTGGGTGCATGCTATTTATTAGCACCCATAAAATTTCAATTTATTGGGTAATTACTGTTTATTACGACCAGTACCAAGAAAATTACTGGGTGCATGCTATTTATTAGCACCCATAAAATTTCAATTTATTGGGTAATTACTATGTATTACGACCAGTACCCAGAAAATTACTGGGTGCATGCTATTTACTAGCACCCATAAAATTTCAATTTATTGGGTAATTACAGTGTATTACGACCAGTACCCAGAAAATTACTGGGTCCATGCTATTTATTAGCACCCATAAAATTTCAATTTATTGGGTAATTACTGTGTATTACGACCAGTACCCAGAAAATTACTGGGTGCATGCTATTTATTAGCACCCATAAAATTTCAATTTATGGGGTAATTACAGTGTATTACGACCAGTACCCAGAAAATTACTGGGTGCATGCTATTTATTAGCACCCATAAAATTTCAATTTATTGGGTAATTACTGTTTATTACGACCAGTACCCTGAAAATTACTGGATGTATGCTATTTATTCGCACCCATAAAATTTCAATTTATTGGGTAATTACTGTGTATTACGACCAGTACCCAGAAAATTACTGGGTGCATGCTATTTATTAGCACCCATAAAATTTCAATTTATTGGGTAATTGCAGTGTATTACGACCAGTACCCAGAAAATTACTGGGTGCATGCTATTTATTAGCACCCATAAAATTTCAATTTATTGGGTAATTACAGTGTATTACGACCAGTACCCAGAAAATTACTGGGTGCATGCTATTTATTAGCATCCATAAAATTTCAATTTATTGGGTAATTACTGTGTATTACGACCAGTACCCAGAAAATTACTGGGTGCATGCTATTTATTAGCACCCATAAAATTTCAATTTATTGGGTAATTACTGTGTATTACGACCAGTACCCAGAAAATTACTGGGTGCATGCTATTTATTAGCACCCATAAAATTTCAATTTATTGGGTAATTTCAGTGTATTACGACCAGTACCCAGAAAATTACTGGGTGCATGCTATTTATTAGCACCCATAAAATTTCAATTTATTGGGTAATTACAGTGTATTACGACCAGTACCCAGAAAATTACTGGGTGCATGCTATTTATTAGCACCCACAAATTTTCAAATTATTGGGTAATAACTGTGTATTACGACCAGTACCCAGAAAATTATTGCGTGCATCGGATTTACCAGACCCACAAATTTTCAAATTATTGGGTAATAACTGTGTATTACGACCAGTATCCAGAAAATTATTGCGTGCATGCTATTTATTAGCACCCATAAAATTTCAATTTATTGGGTAATTACTGTTTATTACGACCAGTACCAAGAAAATTACTGGGTGCATGCTATTTATTAGCACCCATAAAATTTCAATTTATTGGGTAATTACTGTTTATTACGCCCAGTACCCAGAAAATTACTGGATGTATGCTATTTATTCGCACCCATAAAATTTCAATTTATTGGGTAATTACTGTGTATTACGACCAGTACCCAGAAAATTACTGGGTACATGCTATTTATTAGCACCCATAAAAGTTCAATTTATTGGGTAATTACTGTTTATTACGACCAGTACCAAGAAAATTACTGGGTGCATGCTATTTATTAGCACCCATAAAATTTCAATTTATTGGGTAATTACTGTTTATTACGACCAGTACCCAGAAAATTACTGGATGTATGCTATTTATTCGCACCCATAAAATTTCAATTTATTGGGTAATTACTGTGTATTACGACCAGTACCCAGAAAATTACTGGGTGCATGCTATTTATTAGCACCCATAAAATTTCAATTTATTGGGTAATTACTGTTTATTACGACCAGTACCCAGAAAATTACTGGGTGCATGCTATTTATTAGCACCCATAAAATTTCAATTTATTGGGTAATTACAGTGTATTACGACCAGTACCCAGAAAATTACTGGGTGCATGCTATTTATTAGCACCCATAAAATTTCAATTTATTGGGTAATTGCAGTGTATTACGACCAGTACCCAGAAAATTACTGGGTGCATGCTATTTATTAGCACCCATAAAATTTCAATTTATTGGGTAATTACAGTGTATTACGACCAGTACCCAGAAAATTACTGGGTGCATGCTATTTATTAGCATCCATAAAATTTCAATTTATTGGGTAATTACTGTGTATTACGACCAGTACCCAGAAAATTACTGGGTGCATGCTATTTATTAGCACCCATAAAATTTCAATTTATTGGGTAATTACAGTGTATTACGACCAGTACCCAGAAAATTACTGGGTGCATGCTATTTATTAGCACCCATAAAATTTCAATTTATTGGGTAATTACTGTGTATTACGACCAGTACCCAGAAAATTACTGGGTGCATGCTATTTATTAGCACCCATAAAATTTCAATTTATTGGGTAATTACTGTGTATTACGACCAGTACCCAAAAAATTACTGGGTGCATGCTATTTATTAGCACCCATAAAATTTCAATTTATTGGGTAATTACTGTTTATTACGACCAGTACCAAGAAAATTACTGGGTGCATGCTATTTATTAGCACCCATAAAATTTCAATTTATTGGGTAATTACTGTTTATTACGACCAGTACCCAGAAAATTACTGGGTGCATGCTATTTATTAGTACCCATAAAATTTCAATTTATTGGGTAATTACAGTGTATTACGACCAGTACCCAGAAAATTACTGGGTGCATGCTATTTATTAGCACCCATAAAATTTCAATTTATTGGGTAATTACTGTGTATTACGACCAGTACCCAGAAAATTACTGGGTGCATGCTATTTATTAGCACCCACAAATTTTCAAATTATTCGATAATTGCTATGTATTACTACCAGTACCCAGAAAATTACTGGGTGCATGCTATTTATTAGCAACCATAAAATTTCAAGTTACTGGGTAATTACAGTGTATTACGTTCAGCACCCAGTAAATTACTGGGTGCATGCTATTTATTAGCATCCATAAAATTTCAATTTATTGGGTAATTACTGTGTATTACGACCAGTACCCAGAAAATTACTGGGTGCATGCTATTTATTAGCACCCATAAAATTTCAATTTATTGGGTAATTACAGTGTATTACGACCAGTACCCAGAAAATTACTGGGTGCATGCTATTTATTAGCACCCATAAAATTTCAATTTATTGGGTAATTACTGTGTATTACGACCAGTACCCAGAAAATTACTGGGTGCATGCTATTTATTAGCACCCATAAAATTTCAATTTATTGGGTAATTACTGTGTATTACGACCAGTACCCAGAAAATTACTGGGTGCATGCTATTTATTAGCACCCATAAAATTTCAATTTATTGGGTAATTACAGTGTATTACGACCAGTACCCAGAAAATTACTGGGTCCATGCTATTTATTAGCACCCATAAAATTTCAATTTATTGGGTAATTACTGTGTATTACGACCAGTACCCAGAAAATTACTGGGTGCATGCTATTTATTAGCACCCATAAAATTTCAATTTATTGGGTAATTACAGTGTATTACGACCAGTACCCAGAAAATTACTGGGTGCATGCTATTTATTAGTACCCATAAAATTTCAATTTATTGGGTAATTACTGTTTATTACGACCAGTACCCAGAAAATTACTGGGTGCATGCTATTTATTAGCACCCATAAAATTTCAATTTATTGGGTAATTACTGCTTATTACGACCAGTACCCAGAAAATTACTGGATGTATGCTATTTATTCGCACCCATAAAATTTCAATTTATTGGGTAATTACTGTGTATTACGACCAGTACCCAGAAAATTACTGGGTGCATGTTATTTATTAGCACCCATAAAATTTCAATTTATTGGGTAATTACTGTTTATTACGACCAGTACCAAGAAAATTACTGGGTGCATGCTATTTATTAGCACCCATAAAATTTCATATTGGGTAATTACTGTGTATTACGACCAGTACCCAGAAAATTACTGGGTGCATGCTATTTATTAGCACCCATAAAATTTCAATTTATTGGGTAATTACTGTTTATTACGACCAGTACCAAGAAAATTACTGGGTGCATGCTATTTATTAGCACCCATAAAATTTCAATTTATTGGGTAATTACTGTTTATTACGCCCAGTACCCAGAAAATTACTGGATGTATGCTATTTATTCGCACCCATAAAATTTCAATTTATTGGGTAATTACTGTGTATTACGACCAGTACCCAGAAAATTACTGGGTGCATGCTATTTATTAGCACCCATAAAATTTCAATTTATTGGGTAATTACTGTTTATTACGGCCAGTACCAAGAAAATTACTGGGTGCAATTGGGTAATTACTGTTTATTACGACCAGTACCCAGAAAATCACTGGATGTATGCTATTTATTCGCACCCATAAAATTTCAATTTATTGGGTAATTACTGTGTATTACGACCAGTACCCAGAAAATTACTGGGTGCATGCTATTTATTAGCACCCATAAAATTTCAATTTATTGGGTAATTACTGTTTATTACGCCCAGTACCAAGAAAATTACTGGGTGCATGCTATTTATTAGCACCCATAAAATTTCAATTTATTGGGTAATTACTATGTATTACGACCAGTACCCAGAAAATTACTGGGTGCATGCTATTTACTAGCACCCATAAAATTTCAATTTGTTGGGTAATTACAGTGTATTACGACCAGTACCCAGAAAATTACTGGGTCCATGCTATTTATTAGCACCCATAAAATTTCAATTTATTGGGTAATTACTGTGTATTACGACCAGTACCCAGAAAATTACTGGGTGCATGCTATTTATTAGCACCCATAAAATTTCAATTTATTGGGTAATTACTGTTTATTACGACCAGTACCCAGAAAATTACTGGGTGCATGCTATTTATTAGCACCCATAAAATTTCAATTTATTGGGTAATTACTGTTTATTACGACCAGTACCCTGAAAATTACTGGATGTATGCTATTTATTAGCACCCATAAAATTTCAATTTATTGGGTAATTACTGTGTATTACGACCAGTACCCAGAAAATTACTGGGTGCATGATATTTATTAGCACTCATAAAATTTCAATTTATTGGGTAATTACTGTGTATTACGACCAGTACCCAGATAATTACTGGGTGCATGCTATTGATTAGCACTCATAAAATTTCAATTTATTGGGTAATTACTGTGTATTACGACTAGTACCCAGAAAATTACTGGGTGCATGATATTTATTAGCACCCATAAAATTTCAATATATTGGGTAATTACTGTGTATTACGACCAGTATCCAGAAAAGTACTGGGTGCATGCTATTTATTAGCACCCATAAAATTTAGATTTATTGGGTAATTACTGTGTATTACGACCAGTACCCAGAAAATTACTGGGTGCATCGAATTTAGCGCCCACAACATTTCAAATTTATGGGTTCTATGTAGCAGCGACAAAAATTAAGGAGAAAATCTTTTATCCTTCTCCTTCAATTATAAAGTGGATGATAGGGTTGGCTGACTGTAAATCTATGTCTCAAAATATTGACCATAAATATTGAGCTCGGCGTTTTGAGGCCATAAAAATTTCAGACCTCTATAAAAATGGACGTTCTGTTTACCGTTGCAGTTGAGTTCGCAAAATCCTAGTAATTTTTTGGACTCTATAATCATTGAGAAGTAAGTTTTTCCAACACGTTGATATGTTTTCAAAAAACGCCAAATGTGCGTGGAGCTTCTTGTAGTTTTTAAATATAAAATTGTCACCGCTCCAGCCAGGAAATTTTTTTACTAAATTTACCAGGAAACGCCGGTTTGCCTGAAGGTGATCCACTTTGCTTGGGATTGGAAACAGATGATCCATCAACGGAACAAGTGACGCACTTGAACAAGCCATCATGGAGAAGTACAACAGCTGCGCTAAAACCTGTCACCAGGTATAACCGGCTATAATATTAACCATTATGTTGGATATCCTAGGTTACACAATCCCCTAATCCTCATCTGCTAATGCGTTAATTTGGAGTGTTTGATAAAACAGTTTAACAGTTGTGCTAAAACCAGAACCAGTTTATAGCTATATTTATATTAGTATGAATCGTTTGAACCAAATAATCATGTATGACAAGGTATATTCAATACTAGGAAGCTTATACTTTCAATAGTAAAATGACGAACCTAGCCCTTGCATCAATGATAATTTTTGTGAGAGACGTAAAGGCAACGGAAACGCGACGAATATATCTCAACTTGCTATACATCTGTATAAGCTAAATATTTCGATATTAAGCTATGTTAGTATTTATTAATCTTTGCAAGATGCAGCGACACTTTTTATCGCAGAATATCTTGATGTTTAAATATTTTGTGCTACAATTTGGATTATTGATGATAAACATAGTCGTATAATGATCTCGAGTCGTATGAACGCGTTTAAGAAGCAGAACATTGCAGTAAATGTAAAGTCTCGTGTGTACCATAGGAACTGAATAAAAAAATTGAACATGATAAACGTATAGATATTGATAAATTATTTAGAATCTGACACGCATATAGGTTAAAATATGTCTGTGTTAGCACATTACAGGAACATAAAACTGCTACCTCCCTATTATAGCACCGGTATCAAAAAGAAAAAATTTATATGGATTCAAATCTGTGTTAAAGACGTTATGTTCGTCTTGAAATGTTAATCCGGTACCTTGTAGTATAAATCTCTCAAAAGGATGAATTAAAATATTCTTGTCTTCGTCTGGTTTGTATAATTGTGTATAGTATGTATGTATAATTTAAAGATAATTTCTATGACAATGAGAGTGTATTCTTTTATTAGTTACGAATAAAATTTTGTTAACATATAATATCTGTGTCATGACCACGCGCTGATTTTACTAAAATATGATATATCAGTAGCATGCGTTTCGGGATTTGTCAGCCTTTTGGACAATATTTTTCATTGAATTTGGCTGATTTTGTTCATTTGGTCAAAATTGTTTCTGCAGCTTAATACTTGCTGACTTCTCAAAGCCTTAAAATATAAAATATATGTAATAGTTGGAGCATATCTTGTCTTGCGTTTCGTTACGTGTATTCAAGGCAAATGAGCGCAATAGCACGGTTTTGAACGAGTAATCTGCAGAACCGTGCATGTAAATCTTGGACTGTGTGATTGGCATTGCTACAGCTAACTTGTGGCATAGCTACGGCACCGTTTTATATTATGTAGGTATACTATACCATAATGTTACAAGCCACAATTGTAGCTAATAGTATTTGACTTAAATATAATTCTAGAGATCAATCGTATTGCTACTTGCCTTACGGCGAAGATAAGCCATGTCTCTATATTCGCTCGAATTGGTGTGATCAAAGGCGACGGCTGTTTAACGCGAATGCTTTGAGGCGCATTTTTGAAAAATTGGTAAAGTGTACAAATTTTCTAGTAACCATTCAGTTTCCATATTTGTCAACAAAGCGATTGAGAGCAGACGAGGGAAATTTTGTGAAAGGCAATGACTAAAGATGGTTGCAGGGTGATCGATTATAAAAAGTTTTTTTTTTACTTTTACCAATAAATTGTGCTTGGAGCCATCCTGATCTCGAAGAGATTCATTTTGAGGGTATGATATGATTGGGGATCCAAAGACTATGGGCATGGCTAAAAACATGGTGGGAACCATTCCCTGAATTCCCCCAAATAAGACAAGGCCGACAAAATCATAGAACTGCAAACGAAATGTTGACTTAGATAAAATTTAAATTATACTATTAACACTCCAATAAATTGTGTATGTTATAAAAAACTTGAAAAACTCGAGTCAGCCTTAGAAATCTAACTAGTATTGCATGATTTAAACCAGCACACCCAAACAAGTTGTTTTGGGCATTTTATTTTTACGTAACTTCGCCTGAGGGGAATCAAGCTACCTCATAGACGGATGAGCGATGGCCGGGGGGAGGGGGCGGTGTCCGGGCCTCAGTGGGATAATCACCCTCCTTTCCCTTATGAGTGAGCATATGTGGCATAGATGCAATGTAAAATAAGGCTTTAAAGTATTAAAATATTTGGTACTCCACACATGACCCGCTCTATGCAATCAGTAGTTTTACTAAGTTTTGCCGCTGATAAACTCAAAAAGGGACGACTAGAATATCAAAAGATCAAAACATAAGAAAACCTGGATTTTTGGAGATCTAAACCTCATTATCGTCGGAATTTGTTTGTCTGTTGTGTAATGTTTGATAAACTCTAGCTTGCACAAGAGATGGCGCCTGTGTAGTAGGGGTGAAAGCTGTGGTCGCAAGCTACTGAGCTATCTAGCAACTATTGATGGGTTCCTTAAAGTAATCTCACAAGGCAGACAGTTATGGAACGTTCACGTAATAATGTCCCCGCTGTTGGCAACTTTTGTCTCCTGTAGTCGCGACCCTACGGTATAGACATTCAAGGTCACATCCATAGCGTAAATTAATGGCGGAGAATGTCCGTCACATCCATAGCTACTACATCTTTTGTTTACGGTGTGGTATGCACCTTTAGCTACCAATTTGGAGCGAATTAATTGGAAGTGACACCATCTGTAGCTAGTGCGGTGTATTAGTGAACTGTGCTGTGCAGCTTTTTTAAATTGATATTTGTGTCTAGCCCATAAGAATGTTGACAGATAATGGCGCACAACACAGCTGTAAAGAGGAAATGGTGTGCATGACACAGTTGGCGAGTGGCAATACCGCTAGCTAGCAAACCTTGAAATAAATTTACAAGAAATGGGGTGTCGAAGACACCCTTTTGCTGACGGTGTATCTGATACAGTGTGGTTACATAAGTTCCAAACATTGGAGACATTATAACGTGAACGCTACATTAAAGGGTTAAATGAGCAAGCATGTGCAATCACATCAAAAAATATGTGCAACTAGAAGTTGATTTTTCGTAGTTTCAAAAATATATATTAGTATTTTTGGAATGTTTGCGATCAAAGATTATGGATGGCTGATTTATTATTATTATTATTTCAATGCATGTGACGTATCCTTTTAGTTTGAAGCGCCACTGCATATATTTGTATAAAAATCTGTTAGCTGTTTTATTGTTTATAGCATCAGGTGAGCCGTGAGCACATTGTCGTAACAAGAATTTTGTCTTACGGAGGGCTCGAATATCAAACCAAAAATAGATATCACCATTCATCTTATCTTTAACTTTCCTTTGATTTAATTTACGTTATGATGTCTCTGTTGGCTTGGAGAAATCAGGTTCGTAGACATCTTTAATTTTCGGTATTTGCGGGAACATTTTCAATATTGGGACCTTTGGCACTATATATTCATTATCAGCGTTGATCGGTCAGCAGAGTACCCGGAAGGGGGTCTGGTAAATACAGGCGGAAATTCTTATATGCCATTGATGTAACTGGGTTGGAAGTGACCAGTTTAGTATACACTTACTTCGTGTAAATGACCGTAAGCCCATCTGTATGGAAATAAACGAACCTTACATCTTATTTACGGCAAAAATTAAACAAAATCGCAGATAAAATTGTATATATTAACTTTAATGAATGTTGGAATCAGATTTGCTTAAATTATCACATCTCGTGAAAGTATTATTTATGAACTAGTGGCGCACTTACGAAGGAGGTAATTAGAGTGAAACTTTTGTGCTAAGGAGTCGCCGTAAATATTTTTACGATTTTCATATTAGAGAATAAAAACTTTTGTAGTATGACCACTAATGGAATCTCAAAAGCGGAAGCTAAGTGTGACGTCAGGTGGGCTCCCTGACCTTCCTTGGGTGCGTCATTGGTATGTAGCCAGTGTAATGAATTCATCACCGTTACATATTTCACTGGAATGTTCGGCACGGAATTTTTCTAATTGGCCCATGAACGATGACTATTTAAATTGACCACATATAAGTTTCTTGTTACATCAATTTTTATTAAACATCAACCACCTCGCATTGCTTAAACCGTTCTAGCAGCCATTGTAATTGGAAACAACTTTTTTACAGGAAATCGGCCTAGCAGACGTTTGTTCGGAACTTGACCGTGAGCAAACCAACTGTGAACAACACCTCGCATTGCTTAAACCCTTCTAGCAGCCATTGTAATTGCAAACAACTGATTTTAGGAAATCGGCCCAGCAGACGTTTGTTCGGAACTTGACCGTGAGCAAACCAACTCTGAACAACACCTCGCATTGCTTAAACCCTTCTAGCAGCCATTGTAATTGGAAACAACTGATTTTAGGAAATCGGCCTAGCAGACGTTTGTTCGGAACTTGACCGTGAGCAAACCAACTCTGAACAACACCTCGCATTGCTTAAACCCTTCTAGCAGCCATTGTAATTGCAAACAACTGATTTTAGGAAATCGGCCCAGCAGACGTTTGTTCGGAATTTGACCGTGAGCAAACCAACTCTGAACAACACCTCGCATTGCTTAAACCCTTCTAGCAGCCATTGTAATTGCAAACAACTGATTTTAGGAAATCGGCCCAGCAGACGTTTGTTCGGAACTTGACCGTGAGCAAACCAACTCTGAACAACACCTCGCATTGCTTAAACCCTTCTAGCAGCCATTGTAATTGGAAACAACTGATTTTAGGAACTCGGCCTAGCAGACGTTTGTTCGGAACTTGACCGTGAGCAAACCAACTCTGAACAACACCTCGCATTGCTTAAACCCTTCTAGCAGCCATTGTAATTGGAAACAACTTTTTTTTAGGAAATCGGCCTAGCAGACGTTTGTTCGGAACTTGACCGTGAGCAAACCAACTCTGAACAACATTTTAAGGGAGTTCTCGAAGATTTCATCAATGATTGTGGGTAAGTGCTTAATTATTTTTAGTGTTCATTGTTAACGTTAAAAATATGTTACGTATAGCAATATATATAGGATGTTTGATTGCAATTATAACAACGGTTGCACCCAAAGGAGCAAGTGATACGATATACCGTTCCCCTAAACACTACGTATATCTACTTAAACTTTATCTTATACATTTCCGCTTTTATGTAAAGGATAAATATCCCTAAGCCATATGCCGAGGTGCGTTGCACTAAACAGCTGAACGAGATTAATTTAAAAAAAAACATACAGACCTACATCCTTTCTCTTACTAATACTTGAGACGTCACATATTTATAATTGTTACTAGACAAAACCATAACGCCATATTTTAGCAGTTTCCGGTTTCCACATTGCCTTAGGTAATAATCGTGTGATAATTTTTTTACTTGGTCAGAACAAAACGTATTTTGCTATTATTGGTTTGCACTATACTTACCGTATGTTGCGAATTTAACAAGTTTTAAGAAACTAGTGTCATAACACCAGAACATATTGACATACAGCTAAATCTCTTATTTTTTGTCTCAGGTAAAACTTTTGGGTGTAGCGTTATACCATAAAATGAACAGCTTATCCGCAAGGTTCTTGGAAAGAAGACCCTTCTACAAGTGTTAGGCTTAGTATAATGCTCAAATAAGGACATTAGCATAGCCCTAAGGCTCACGGTTTGGCTTAGTATATCGAAGACATTAGGCCATGCATATATTCAGCTTGATTTGACGTTTTTGCTTTGCAAGGTCAAAATACTAGGATACATCCTACCATTTAAAATCTATCCTTTTGAAATCAACTATTCTCACATTGTATTAAGATCAATTAAAGCTATTTTTGACGAACCGTGCTAGTTCCGCGCTTGCTTGACCTAACTGAAGGCGGTGAGTTGTTGTTGTCTTATAGAGGCACCGACTAGGGAATCTGCTCAATTCTGTTGGTCATAAATTATATATAGTATTTACACTGTTTTATACTAAGGTATTACGGATTATTATAAATGATTGTTGTTAAATTACTATGGCACCAGAATCCAACAATCCAGTTCCTTTCGCAGCTGCTTATGCAGCGACAACAACTGTGCGCATCATGTATATATAACGAGGATTATTATAAATGATCGTTGTTAAATTACTATGGCACCAGAACCCCACAATCCAGTTCCTCTCGCAGCTGCTTATGCAGCGACAACAACTGTGCGCGTCATATATATATATATATAACGATAACAACATATGTATGCATATGTATTTCATGTTTAGAAAATATTTAATTATCAATCGAAATTATATGAACCAAGGCAGTGGTCAAAATAAACTTGACAAAGACCGGCTCAAAATGTGTCAAAGAGAAATAGTAAGTGATTGGGTTTTTTTTCTGTTTTTTTCATGTATTTCGTATGATGTGATTTAATATCAACCGACATTTATGTAGGCAAAGCACAATGACGATGTATATGGGATATTTATATATTGGAGGATTCTATGCCATGTTTGGATAAATGTAGAAAAAATATTCATTCGTTTTTATATAATAACTGCGATAATAATTAATATTGTGATTTTGAATATGATAATATTATCATAATCATCTATACTAAAATTAAACTAAATACGTTATTCAAGCAATTTAATACGCAGTAAACCTAATAAAATTTGTGTCAAATGGGTCAGTTTATTGTCATGTGTGTGTTTTTTAGTTTAATATGCGACTTTTACCTGCATATTCAATTATAAAAGTTTACAATCCGAATAACTTCAACAATATACGTAAATCATAGGTATAAAACTTACTAACAATATTTATATTAAATCAAAGCAACATTCCCAACTGTTAGATAGACAACAGCAAAATTTATACTCTACATTTAACAAAAACGGATCCATGTACTCTCTTTGACGACAAAGACGATGTTGTGGGTATATTTATTCTATCTTCCTAAATAATACTTTATTGACTATGAAAATTCAAAAAAATTATTATAAAGCTATTATTATAATATATATGCTATTCACGCACGTAAGTGCGATGTAGCAATTTTTCAATTTCAGCAGAATAGAGAACATAAAATTCTAAACTCTGGCAACAAAAATGCTCTATTTTCTTTTGTTAACTCCAGGTGTAATCGTACAGACAGAGTTAGCGCTTTGAAAACAGATGCTGGAGAATTAGTGACAGATGACAAATGTCGACCTAATATTCTTGCCAACCGTTTTAGTGCTCATTTTATCGATGACAATGGTATTTTTCCTCCTGTTTATTTACGTAATTATGTTACTTCTGTGCTTTGTGATATTTCGTTTTTTGAAGAAGATGTTCACTTGGAACACTAGAGTTAAAATCTAGTCACACCCCTGACGGTATACCACAAACTTTCCTTAAGCAAGCAAGATCTTCCATTGCAGGTCCACTAACCAAATTATTCAACTCTTCAATGAGTAGTGGAGAAATCCCTGCTTTATGGAGAACAGCTGATATTATTCCAATTCATAAAACTGGAGATAGCAGTAATCCGTCTAACTATAGACCTATTTCGTTAACGTCTGCTATATGTAAAACTATGGAAAAACTTGTTCCAAAAGCCATTCTAAAACATCTTTCTATAAATAACCTTATAAATACTTGGTAACATGGTTTTTTAAATAAAAAATCTACGATCACCGAACTTCTCGAAAGCTATTTTGATTGGTGTAAAGCTGCCGACAACTGCAAAGAAGTAGATGTTTTGTATATTGATTTACAAAAAGCTTTCGATACTGTTTCTCACCCTAAACTGATCTATAAGCTGTACCATCTAGGCATTAGAGGCAATGTTTTGAAATGGATCTCTTCCTTTCTTGCACATCGCACACAGAGAGTTAAACTTAATAATTGCTTTTCTGAATATCATTCAGTAAAATCAGGTGTGCCTCAAGGTACTGTTATTGGGTCAATTTTATTTCTTTGTTATATTAACGATGTTGTACAGTTTCTACCTGATAGTGTTACTTGTAAATTGTTTGCAGATGATGCCAAATTGTACACCACTGTTGGTGATAATTTTGGAGAATATGAACTGCAGTATGCCTACAATATTTTTAAAAGATGGAGTGACACATGGCAACTCAAAATTTCCGAAAGCAAAACTTTTTGCCTTCACCTAGGTTACCAGCAAAACAGATAACATACCTATCGCAATAAAACAAGCTCAGAAAGATCTAGGAGTAACTATTCAAACCGATTTAAAATTTGATTCTCACTATCACAACGTTACTTTAAAAGCTTATAAAATTATTAACATGATATTTAGATGTTTTACTACGAGGAATATTCAATCCATTATTTTCGCTTATCATAGTTACGTACTACCAGTGCTGGAATATTGCTCCCCAGTGTGGTCGCCTCAACTTGTTACAAATATAGATAAACTTGAAAGAGTTCAACGATATTTCACCCGACGCCTAAGGTACAGAATGGGGCTTCATTATATTTCATATTCTAATAGACTAATATTTTTCAAAATACCATCACTCGAATTAAGACGCCTCAGAGCAGATTTAGCCATGTGCTATAAAATTATCCATGAGGAAGTTGATATAGCTTACACCTTCCCGCGAAATCATAATTGCACCCGTGGGCATTCCCCTAAACTACAGGTTGAGTATTGTAAACATAAGTGTTTGCGTCACAATTTTTTTGCTAGAATAGTTTATGTGTGGAACCAACAACCTTCCACTGTTAACAATAAACCTCTTGTCAACGCAATCAATTACAAAACTTTTAAACACCTTTTAGGCGTTTTTGATTTATCTGCCTTTTTGAAATGGGATAGGCTACACGGTTTAGAGTAAGCGGGTGTGTTCCCCCTTCTAAGCCTCTACTTATTAACACCTAATTTCGAAATTAAATTCGCAGCCGCACAGACAACATTTAAAACAAAAATGCATTTTATGGACTTAATGATTTTTGAGTAGCATGACGACATGGTTACTACTGTTTTTAATACCGCTCTTTCCATTTATGCTATTTATAAATGTGTGAACTCATTGCAATGTACCTTTTCCTTATGCTTAATTGCTATTTACTTTCTAGCTATGTAATTAATTCATAATTTGTTATTTGTTTTTATTTGTCTGTTTTGTGTATTAGCTATGCTCTGCACTACATATACGTTGTGTTAATAATAAATAAAAAATAAATAAATAAAATAAATATATTCCCCGCATCCCCTCTTTCTCCCCTCTCTCCCCCTCCCCCCCCTTCCCCCCCCCCCCCCCCCCCCCCCCCCCCCCCCCCCCCCCCCCCCCCCCAAAGTCAAATTAGTATCGTTTAATGATTTTGGCTACGCTTGTAAGCCTTAAAATTCTATAATTTTCCTATGGCTGCACCGTTAGTTTTTGTGCATTTTGGCGCTCAAAGTCAAATCAGTTGCGTTTGATGATTTTGGCTACGCTTGTAAGCCTTAAAATTCTATAATTTTGCTATGGCTGCACCGTTAGTTTTTGTGCATTTTTTGTTGCTTTAAGGTTCTTGAATTGAGTAGCGTTTAATGATTTTGGCTACGCTTGCGAGCTTTAAAATTCTATAATTTTCCTATGGCTGCACCGTTTGGTTTTGTGCATTTCGGCGCTCAAAGTCAAATCAGTAGGGTTTGATGATTTTGGCTACGCTTGTAAGCCTTAATATTCTATAATTTTGCTATGGTTGCACCGTTAGTTTTTGTGCATTTCGTCGCTCAAGGTCGAATCAGTAGCGTTTAATGATTTTGGCTACGGTTTCCAGCTTTAAAATTCTATAATTTTCCTATGGCTGCACCGTTTGGTTTTGTGCATTTCGGCGCTCAAAGTCAAATCATTAGCCTTTAATTATTTTAACTGCGCTTGTAAGATTTAAAATTCTATAATTTTTCTATGGCTGCACCGTTTGGTTTTGTGCATTTCGGCGATCAAAGTCAAATCAGTAGCGTTTAATGATTTTGACTACGCTTGCAAATTTTAAAAAATTCTTATAATTTTCCGTATTACTTGCGCCGTTTGGTATTGTGCATTTCGGCGCTCAAAGTCAAATCAGCAGCGTTTAATTATTTTAGGTACACTTGTAAGGTTTGAAATTTTATAATTTTCTTATGGCTGCACCGTTTGTGTTTCTGCATTTCGGCGCTAAAGATCGAATCAGTAGCGTTTAATGATTTGAGCTACGCTTGTAAGGTTTGAAATCTAAATTTTCTTGAATGGCTGCACCGTTTGTGTTTCTGCATTTCGGCGCTCGTAAATCAAATCAGTAGTAGTTTAATGATTTTTGACGACGGTTTTGCAAATTTTAAAATTCTATAATTTTCCGATGGCTGCACCGTTAGATTTTTGTGCAGTTTGGCGATCAAAGTCTAAATCAGTAGCGTTTTATGATTTTCGCTACGTCTCCTAAGCTTTGAAATAACGGATAATTTTCCTATGGCTGCACCGTTTGGTTTTGTGCATCTCGACGCTCAAGGTCGAATCAGTATCGTTTAATGATTTTGGCTACGCTTCTAAGCTTTAAAATTCTATAATTTTCCTATGGCTGCACCGTTTGGTTTTGTGCATTTCGGCGCTCAAAGTCAAATCAGTAGCGTTTGATGATTTTGGCTACGCTTGTAAGGTTTAAAATTCTATAATTTTCCTATGGCTGCACCGTTTGTGTTTCTGCATTTCGGTGCTCAAAGTCAAATCAGTAGCGTTTAATGGTTTTGACTACGCTTTCAAATTTTAAAATTCTATAATTTTCCTATGGCTGCACCGTTTGGTTTTGTGCATTTGGGCGCTCAAGGTCAAATCAGTATCGTTTAATGATTTTGGCTACGCTTCTAAGCTTTAAAATTCTATAATTTTCCGAATGGCTGGCACCTGAATGGTTTTTGTGCATTTTGGCGCTCAAAGTCGAATCAGTAACGTTTAATAATTTTGGCTACGCTTGTAAGCTTTAAAATTCTATAATTTTTTATGGCTGCATCGTTTGGTTTTGTATATTTCGGCGCTCATAGTCAAATCAGTAGCGTTTAATGATTTTGGCTACGCTTGCAAGCTTTAAAATTCTATAATTTTTCTATGGCTGCACCGTTTGGTTTTGTGCATTTCGGCGCTCAAAGTCAAATCAGTACCGTTTAATGATTTTGGCTATGCTTGTAAGCTATATCTTAACAATGGGGCATATTGCACCCCAAGTGATATGCAGCATGAAACTGTATTCTGCTGAATTTGCTTCGTGGCTTTCCTTGGGAATATGTATGTCACAATTTACTGTTTTTACTGCACACTGTTCTGCTGTAATTCCCAATTGGATTTCCCATTTCGAAATTAAAATAACTAAATATAAATAAATTTCAAAATTTCATTTATATAATTTATATAAAATCTATGATTTTTTAGTTGCATTTCTTTATGGTCGTAAAATATTGAAAGCTCTTGTAATCTAACTGACTTTTCTTAAACTTAAAATAGCGTTATGTGGGAATCTGCACCAAACATTTATACAATCCCGCAGTAGATAAGCAATATTTCTTCATTCATCCTGTATTGCTAGC
>JASANE010026636.1:0-13551 GCA_030248225.1 Trileptium ribeirensis
TGCTGCAAAACTCGATACTTGATTTAAATGCTGCAGAGCCTTGTATCCATGATTTTGTTTGCCTGATCGTAGGTCGTTTCGATTAGTGCTGCGGTATCACAAATCGTTTTAGGTTCTTGGATATTATCACTGTATATTTAGTTTTATTAAATTAAAATTCTAAATTTAAAAAATTTAGTTTTATTAATAAAACATTGTTTCTTGTGAACAATGAACATGTAATGTACTATCAGCTATGTAAGATATGTGCTGTGTATATATTTTTCTGCTTTATTATTTAGTTATTTGTTATGTGTTTCCTGGAAAAATGCAATTAGTTTGTTGAAATTGCTTAAATTATGCATCGCTGTTCAAAAGTGATAAAATCAAATCAGGAATTAATTATACGTCTATCTTTCAACAGCGTTGAAGCCGCCACATTTTGCAAAGCTTTCTGAAAAGCTGGTATTGTTTTGACGCTAGATTTACACACTATATTAGGTAAGCCGCTATCAGAGTAAAATAGATATTTTCTGAAAAATACAACAAAATTTTATATACTATATATTTTGTAAAAGAGAAAGAAAATGTAAACATTATAGATCACCCTTTAGCGTAACTTTTGGAACGCAACGTACCGCGTTCGAAAAGGTTATATTCAAATCGATATTAGACACAATCGTTTTAAATACAAAATCTATAACACAGGACCGGTGTCGCATAAGCGGGTAATTTCTGTGTGTCCGGATTAAGTTTGTGCCTATAAAGTGAATTTATTGCGCTTTCTTCTGCACGATGGTATGGAGGGTGTTAAACATTTTCTTTTATGGACTAAAATATTAATATTTTTATGTCTTGGTATGAGACTATATAACGGATGTACCGATACGTCTAAAAATTTGAAAGTGTATATAGGGGACCTCTCGTAAAAATATCTGTATCTATTATTTTGTTTTCTTCAATTAGCGCTTTCAACTAAGGAATAATATATAATTAATAACTTCATTTTTGTGCTAAATGATACCATCGTTAACACGTATATATTATATAACAGTAGTTCGACTGCTTTTGCCGAAGTTTTCACAGTGTATTTGTATTTGCGCTATACAAATAATTTGTACTAAACAAATGAAACTTTTTCTTACGAAGGCCCAAAATCGACTTTAAAATACTTAAACTGTATCAATTTTGCTTTGCTGCGAGCACTGTAATTACTGTGCTGTCGCGATTCTGCAGAAGCTAGATAAATTTTTAATTGAAATATCATGTATCTATATAGCGGAGGTGTTGTATTTCATGCTTTCCAAGTTCGTTACTCTCAACTGTTGTAGCCGTAATTGCCAATGTACCACATCCAAACTACTGAATGTTGAACTAACGTTCAAAACACTAATTTCACAGAACCATATGCTACTGTGTAAAAAAACTGAATCAAAGTTGACTCAAGTGACCAGCGTTCTCATGACCCCACAAACGAATCGTATTGGGCTTAGTCAATGAAGACTTACATTGGGTCAACGCTGACCTATACCGAGTCAACCTTCTACATACTCGCAGAATCAAAACACTTTTAGTTCAGGCTGAGCCAAAATCTGACACACATTTTTTCTGAGACGGGAAAGAATCCCACGACTGAGTTAAATTATGACTCAGAGTTTCCAAGGAAAATATACCAGCTATATTTATTCTCTTAATATTTTTGCTTATAAATGATATATATATTTTAAGAGAATCGTCTAAAAGCCGAATGTCCCTAGAACGCCAATTGTCATTGCTGCGTGCAAAATGTCAAACATATGAGATTCTAGCAACCAACGACACGCCGCCATTTCAGGTTTGTTATGGTATTCTAAGTTATATACGTCACTCACTTGTAGTTTTACATTTAGGGTGTCGTTTAAACTGTGGCAAATAAGATATAAGACAAGCTAAATTGTCTGAATGTTGTTTTATTTCCGGGATCGAAGCGAAGTGGTATGCCATTATTTATGATAAACGTAAGATGTGCTTAGACAAAGTTGCGGGAGATTTCAAACAAAAAATTTGCACGTTAAACTACATCAGAAACACGAGCACTGTAAGCATCTCAACGACAAAAAGATTAAAAACCGTAGTATTGTTGAGTAGTTCGTAAATATTGTCCAATAAATGAACAGTCTTACGTGTCACTGTGGCCACGGCAGAACAAATCTGAGACGGTTGCCACGTATAGTTTTCGATTGTTGCGCGCAGTCAGCGGTCAAATTTAAAAAGTACGTAATGACTGTGGCATAGCTGTTCAACACAAACTGTTCTTGTACAATATGACAAAAGCTGAGTACAATATCAGAGCTGTCAAATTATACACAGCAGAAAAATACTGTATTTGTTGGTTATATTGCAACCCAGCATAGCTCATTGGTTGGTGAGACATATCATGTTTATGATAGGATGGTGAAACGGTTTTTTATTATCTCCCTCCCCAGCCAGAAAATACTCAATTTTAAATATAGAGCGATGATTTATTGCAACCCAGCATAGTTCATTCGTTGGTGAGACATATCATGTTTATGATCGGATGGTAAAACGGTTTTTTATTATCTCCCTCCCCAGCAAGAAAATACTCAATTTTAAATACAGAGTGATGATTTATTGCAACCCAGCATAGCTCATTGATTGGTGAGACATATCATGTTTATGATCGGATGGTAAAATGGTTTTTTATTATCTTACTCCCCAGCCAGAAAATACTCAATTTTAAATATAGAGCGACGATTTATTGCATCCCAGCATAGCTCATTGATTGGTGAGACATATCATGTTTGTGATCTGATGGTAAAACGGTTTTTATTATTTCCCTCCCCAGCCAGAAAATACTCAATTTTAAATATAGAGCGATGATTTATTGCAACCCAGCATAGCTCATTGGTTGGTGAGACATATCATGTTTATGATCGGATGGTAAAATGGTTTTTATTATCTGCCTCCCCAGCCAGAAAATACTCAATTTTAAATATAGAGCGATGATTTATTGCAACCCAGCATAGCTCATTGCTTGGTGAGACATATCGTGTTTATGATTGGATGGTAAAACCGTTTTTATTATGCCTCCCCAGCCAGAAAATACTCAATTTCAAATATAGAGCGATGATTTTAATGCCATTCCACTCTTCTGGGATATGTGTATTTCAACGACATACGACATTGTTTTTGGGAATTTTTTGGGTTAATAATGGTCCGCGACACCCAAAATTTTCAAAAAACTTTTTACCATAAAAATATACCTATCGTTCGAATCGCATGCAGGTTCTATATCCAATGATGTAAAAAATCGCCTTAAGGGATTCATGGATAACGACTTTGGCATAGGCTTCCGCATAAACTGGCACAGGTCCTCAAATTAGAATTCATTAACCTGATTTGTACACCTACCGACTTAACCTCATAATGCGTGTCGAACGATATATACAATTATACATTTATTCGCAAAAATTTGTTAGACTGCCGGTTTCCAAACAAGCTCAAAGGTCGGCCGAAAGTCCGGCCGAAACCCGGCCAGTAGTTTTATCATATAGTGTATCTACATCTTGTGTACTATTGAATGCTATGATATCATCTATTGGCACACAAATCTTCCATATGCTGGCTTCATTAAAACGGAAACATCGCATTAAAATACGTGATTTACAAGAGTCTAGTTCCATGAATTACCAGTTTAGACATATTGGGAGGGAAAATTTCCGATTGTTCGAGGTAAAAATGATGTTCATACCAGAAGAACGAGCGAAAATGGTGTCAATCAGCAGTGTACAAATGTCATCTAACGATACATGTGTCTCAAAAATTCGATCTAGGTTAGGATAACATTACAAACTAATAGATGGTGACAGCAAAATGCAGTTATTGAAGTAATAAGTTTTTGCTTTCATTACAGGTTGAGACTGAGAGATTGTTGGGGTGATGTCAATGTATGAGCCTTCTGGTGTAAACAACAGAGTGTAACAATTTGAATCAAATCGTACTAGCGAATCTAAAATTTAACATACGAGATAACAGAAAAATCTGCACGGTTTTGACTGGCATTATTGCCGCATAAGAGTTGTTATTGAGATGATATCAATAATATTGGTAAGCTATGTTAGACCGCTATGAAAATTTAAACAAACGCTGATTAGGTTACTGTCGATGGTCTGACTTTGTCCTCACAAGCGAGCGCTATTTACTTAAAAGTACGGATACATACGGACAGGTTCTAATACCTGAACATGTTTATTGTCAGACGCATCTATTGGTAAGAAGTTTTAGCGCACCCGCCAATTACTTGCGAGTTTATGGGTGATTTTAACAAAATGGACGTTTCGATCGTGTATATCATAGGTATGCCCTTGCCAGTATGGAATATCGATTGGGTAACGAGTACTATAATTTTGTACTTCAACTCTGGCAATTAACATTTTTTGTATTTCTGTAGTCTGGTATTAATATCCTACAAGGCCCTGAAAGCGATTTTCAAACTATAGCGTGCAATTTTATCACGCCTCTATAAGCAGGGGCTTAAGCATGGGGCCTAGGCCTCTCCCAACAAGTGGGTCTAGGCAGCACAAGCGCTTAAGAAAAAATTACAAACAACGACCATTTAGTTTTTTCAAGTACACGGCCACTGCCCATTAGCAGGCCCGTACCAAGTTTTGTCACTAACTATGCCTATGTATTATCCTGTTGTGGTTGTCACTACTTGCATTGACTTACAAATTAAACGACCATCGAAGATTTCAAGGTTCTACGAACCTATAGGAATTGAGAAACTTTAATTATCCGTGTATATTTGTAATTACCCAACATTAAAACCACTATATATAGACTGGTTTATTTTTCAGGAACCACCGAACATAAAAGAACTTCGTGACAAATACGCACGTGTGAAAAAGCGACTTCACGACAAACATGAAGAAGTCGACCGTCTTACGAAAACATCATTACAGCGGGAACGGGAAATTGATTTGCTCAAGCATCGTTTAGACGAATTCAAATGTTCGTTGGCTAACGCCGAAGACGAGGTTAATTTTTAGACTCATATTGCTTAGCTGCCCCATTTAGCTGAAAACAATTACAAATTATTCCAAAACGGTCCCTTTTTCAACTTCAACGCCAATTTCAAGCAGAAGATTTATCTTAAATCATGGTTTTTATTCATATCAGTCATGTATTGCTTTCCATTGTAACGCAATCACCAAAAGCATTTGAAAGATGCACTGCAATTTTATCTGACCTAAATTTTGATTCAGCACTCTGAGTTGGTCTAGCCCGATCCGATTTCAGACATCCGAAACGATACAACTCAGGCTGAGTTAAAATTAACTCAGGCAAATTGTCAGTTCGAATCCTTAAAAGTTTATGTTTATACAGAAAAATTCACTGTTCACTGTAGGTTAGCTACGGTCTTGCTTATATAGTAAGCTTTCCTAATTTCAACACTTAGCAAAATAAGGTCTTAGACAAATAATATTTTAGTAAGGTCTAGCTTACTATTTGTTTTCATATCTACTACATAAGCAACATTAGTAGTATTAAAACCGCGTGCTGCGCGGACAAGAACTACATGCTTGCAGTGAGTAAACATGCAATTTTGCAATATCTTTCGTGATATTTTAGTAGAATAACTTTTCGCGGAAAAGTAGAGAGCAGCGGTGGCTAGATTGTTAACAGCAACGCCAAATATTTTTCAAAAGTAGAGATTTAGTCTATTTTGAGCGGTATTTTGGTCGAAAATATTTTGTTTGAGCTGGTGAATTTTGCGTTATGACTTCGGATCAGATTGACAAAATAGGATAGACGTTTGCGATATAACGAATATCTGGAATGTAATTTTAATAATGAATATTTGAAATCAATGTATCTGGAGTAGAAAAAGAAACTTCTTATATGCGTTTAAGAAAATTATGGTTACATAAAATCCTCATTAGCTTAAAACACATCTAGAGCTTACTGTAGTCCCTTGAGGTGTCACGCATCCTCGACGCGAAAGTTCGACCCGGAAATGGCCCGCAAGAACCCATAAGCACTGACTGGTCCCCAGCCACTCTCCGGCTGCCCCCAGGGGACTTCGGATCTCGATCATATATGGCGAAGAGTCTCATATTCTTCCCTAGAATTCACTAATAACTCTTACTGAATTTACTTCCAAGAAGCGAAATAACGCGCTTCCCAAAACGGTGACATCACGACGCATTTTTTCAGAACATGTATGCGTTACTGTAGTGGGTGCATTTCATAACTTGTATATTCCTGCTAGAATAAGGACTAATAGATAGAACCAACCCATAACAGCATAACACATTTGCATTTTGAAAGGAGCGATCAGTACGGTTCCGTTATATATAGATTTGTAAGGTATCTATCCTGAAAAAGCATTTACAGTTTGATTTATTCTATGTATTACCCATACATTAATTCGCCCAAAAGGCAAGTTTCCCCAACATATTAAGTTTATTTTATGAAAGCTGTGACATTTTGTCGCAACTTTAACAATTCGACAGCAGAACGAGGTATTTAGCTATATTTTTTTCTACTGGATGCGTTTGCGTTTCCAACTATAACTCATATTTTGCATATCTGCACCTGTTCTGGAGCAGGGCAAAAACAACACTTTTTTGGATAAGATTGATCCGGTTTTTGCTGTTATCGTTTGTAAAGACGTATCTGAATCCATTTAAATAGCTTGCCTATGCAATTAATATCGCTAAGACAAACACTCTTACAAGAAAATACACATGAACAAGTTAAATTTTAGGTCCAAATTTAATCAAATTTTTCCTATTAAGGAATATAAACTGTTAAAAACTCTGATGTGCCTATACGTTAATAGTGTATACATATCATCATGGTAGCTACATGACGAGGATGACTTCATCAAAGTTTACCATCGTGTCAATGGCGTTCATGTAAAAGTATTAAAGTAATGTACCTAAGTTAATAAATTAATGCTACCAACCCAACTGTCTCAGTGTCGAATCTAGTTTGCCATCTGATTCCGCTAACATGAAGTGGCCTGAGCGAAACTATATTGTCGTTAGTATATACTTTGCTCTGGGTCTATACGATGTGAAAGTTTGAGAATAGTTTGATAAAACAAATTCTGAAATGTTTTTATAACAGCCAAAATATTAATGAATTTATACACATTTTGTTTTGGTCAAAAGTGTAGTGCAAACCTTGTTCCGTCTGTATTGCGCGAATGCTAACTAAATGTTTAACGTCGTAATGTAGAACACCTGTCGCAATACATCAACATTGCTAATTTTTTCACAACTTATAGTAGCAAATTTTAGTAATCACAATCAATTTCGACTTTTGAAACAGAATTTTCTAATTCTGGCGTACTTACGTTTGGGCTAATGGGACAAAATTTCTAACTTGCTGTGCTCTTTGCCGGATACATATATATTTGCAAAGATTTGTGCTGACTCGGTAAAGAATGCTAATTGTGATTAAACTCCACTTATTTAGGCGTAAAACAATTTTAGACCGAGATTGCCAATGGTGAGCTGTACGTCTGCGTATTTTGAACACGCTCTGGACCTTTTCATCTCAACACAAGGCCTTGTCCATGCATCTAATTCACTCTAAAGATATTGTCATTGATGCACTAATACTTTAAAATTTACAATCAAACGAAATTACATAAATAGGACAGTTTTCTTCACCATAAAATCTAAAACGGGTTGACAAATTATGGGCGGGATTTTCCCGTGTAAATTGTAAGGGTCAAAGGTTTTGACCTATCGCGGATCGAAATCGGCAGAGCGAGTCGGTGCATGCAGTTAAATAAGAGTGAGCCAATCTGAAAGTTTCGTATCCCATCTTCAGTTGTTCAGCTGTATATATACGTCAGCTGCAGAGTTCAGCGAACATGTGTTAAACATAAAACCATTATTCCGGCTGCAAATCTCATCCAATAATTACACACAAAATGATTATTAATTAAACGACCAATGTTCTAGGATTGATTGCAGTGTTGAAAAGAGTTTCTCGTGCATAAACTACAATACGTGAGAAATGTGTTCGCATCGCGCAATTCTATTGATAAAATTAAGTTGAAAAATGATTGTACCGAAACTATTATACTTTGAATAAAATTTGATTAAATTCTAGCGCGAATAATTATCATTCTTATAGATTGAAAAGGCCAATACTAATGCTCGAAGAGTGTTACGCGCAAACACCGAGCTACATGCTCAAATAGCCGCGCTACAATCACAAATGGAACTTTTGCAAAATAAGTAAATTTGTTTGTTTTACCAAGTATAAATTTACTATTTGTTTCATGTTAGCTATATAAATAAATATTACAAATAGAAAATAAATGAATGCATATAACAGCTAAAGTGATTAATTTATTTTACAAAATTTCTTTTTGGTTGCCTAAAGATGTTAACATTTTTGCAGAAAGGCAAAAATTTAACAAGTTTGATTTTTGCCAACAGCGTAAACATTTTCCGCTAATCTGAAAATTCCGCTCAATTTTATCAGTATTTTGTTCCAAAAACTAAAGCAGCTTTTTTCGATATTTGCAAAATCATTCGGTATAGCTTTTCACGGCAATATCCGTACATAATTCAAAATGTGGGAGGTTATTTTTATACCGCAGTGTTTAGGATATGCAATGTGAGAAATTAAAGAAATGAGGTGTTTGACACTTCATTTTGAAATTGTCACATTTCCGTCAAAAAATATCGCACAAATTTGATGGTTAATATACAATACTAAGCTCGTCGGCCGGCGAATTCCTAGCTACATAAAAAATTGGATTTTAATAACACTTGGGCCCGTATTTTGAAAATTACCCTCGGGTAATTTTTACATGCGAGTAACTTTTCTCCTACTGTCAACTTTCGCCTTCTTAAACTGGAGTAGTAATAAGACTAAAAAATTACCCAAGTGTAATTTTTAATCCAGAGTAAAATACTTATTCCACGTAGGCTTATTTTACCCTCGAGTAATTTTATTTAGATGGGGGTAATTTTTTTACCTGAGAGTCATATTTTTTACCTGCGAATAATTTTGTTTAACCTGCGGATCATTAGTTTTATCAGCGGGTAATTTTTGCCTACGTGCAGGTAATTTTATCTTACCTGCGAGTAATTTTGTCCTATCCGCATGTGGTTTTTCTAGCCGCATGTACTTGAGGTTCGCTAAACCCTCGAGCGGAGCCCCTTCCATCAAAAAATTCCAATAGGAGGAGTAGAATCGCTGCCCCTTCTCCCCAAATATTTATTCGGACGTCGGTCTCTCTATCAAGTGACAGTAATAAAATGGTGGCTTATTGCGGAACTGGAACATACATAAATGCGAATATTTATTAATTGACTATAATTTGCTATGCAAATGTTAAATACTTACGTTAAAATATTTGACTAGGCGGTAAGGTTGCATGTAAAATTGAACTACTTTGGTAAATTTTAAAATAGTACATCCCACCGTATCACGGGCGTCGCCGCGAAATTATAGGTGGTTGGAGGGGAGTAGTGGGCACCAGCACCTTGAGAGTTGCATTCTTTTTCATTAATAATTTGGGAGACCAACGGCAGGCTGTAAAGTGAACAAATACATGTAAGTTGTCAAAAAGCTACTTTTCAACTTGTGATGAGAACCAGTATCGCTGCCTGCTTCCCCGAAATATTTTTTGCAAACTTTTTCGCAATTTGACCCGAAAAAGTTTTGGCTCAGCCCCAGTTCACTTGCAGATAAATCGTAGCGGTTTTAATGTTGACATCTACATTTTACTTGAGTCCTCGCTGTATATCGCTTAGCAACATTTTTGTTATCACTTGTAGACTTTCTCTTCTTTTTCACGGCAGCATATCCATTCGAAACATTTGTGTTCACAGTTTTTGAAATGGCAATAAATCAACTTTGAAAACTGGGCCCCCCGAAACGGGCAACAAATTTTTTAAATGTACCTATGTTAAAAAAGTTTTCACCAGATTTCGAAATGTGACAACATTCTCTTCCCTGAACGTTATTAGGGCATCGGACTCCTCCCATAACAGCAAAACCCTGGTAAAAAAAGGTCCTGGGTGCGCACTTGCCTATTATCATTTGATACTAGAAGGCTTCATCAGTTATATTTTAACTTTTTCAAATTGGATCCTCTATGGTCGTTTAGTGCCAAATTTAGCTAAAATTTTCATTCAATTGATATTATAAAATCGCCACGACCTGAGTTGCAGACTACGATCGTATCTGCTGCAGTTGGAGACAATTTCTATGCATGATTTAATCATGAAAGCTACCTAGAGTGTCCATATGGTTAAAACAGATTTTTCCAATATCGAATAAAAAATGTAAAGCTATTCTTTATCCAAATATCAAACCAAATGTCAGTTGTCTTGTATAGCTTGATGACTCATACTGCAGAAAATCATTTCCCATTGCATTATATATTTGACTTAGCGTCTTAACAAGGATACGGCTATTATCAGATTCGGAAAGGCCGTAAAAATTTTCCATAATATGCAACAAAATAATGAAGGAAGCACTTTTAAACAAATTCAGAACTTTTCATAGCTATTTTACTGTATCGCCTTTATTACTAATGGTTGATTCTTAAATCTGAAAATTGCACTGTCCCAGTGTTGTCAGTTTTAACAATACCAAAGTTATATTTGGGTGCATGAGCTGGGTATCTACCAGTAGGCAACTTGGAGGGGGGGCGAAAGTAACTGGGGGATTCGCACAGTTCAGTTCAGGAAATGTCAAAAATATCTAACTTGGCAATCGATTGCAGTTATGTTTACCAAAAAGGAAAAATTTTAGTCTTTTAATCTTTTAGTCTTCTGTATAACTATTTATTGGTCCACGTCTTGATGTCCATCTTTTCGAGACTACAGTTTTAGGTAATTTACATTATTAAAAATAATTCAATATTTTCAAGGAGTCTCGACGTAGGTGGGATCTCGTCACTGGCGTTGCTTGGTATAATGTGTTATCCTTCTTTTTCATAAAACTATTAATTTGATAGGAAAATTGCGTATTTTCTCCAATTTGGTACACTAAATGCAAAGGATTGTTGGGAATTTGACAGATATTATACCACTGCCAAGAAATGTTTTTGAAGTATATATATAATCATTACTTTATTGTCCAACTGTATATTTTCTTGTAATATCCCGCATTTATGCAAAATAATTTGCCAGAAATTAGTATATATTAATATTATTAGAGAAAATAGTCCTAAATCGAAACTACAGTTAGAGATTTCGCGCTTGAGAATATTTTTGTCTCGTTATAAGCTTTTTAGACTCAAGGGTGCAAACGCGAAAACAGTCTTGGGAGGGGGTGCAGTACGATCGAAAAAATCTGGGGGACTGGCCTTGCAACAGCTGTACGGTTCTGTGAGCGCTGGTTACGATGAGTTTATATGTACATATATGCATGACTAACTTGCTAGTTTTCTAGGGTACCGACCTACATATTCGTCCATCAGGCATTGTATATCTCTATGTAAACATATCCATAATTGATCAACACGGCATATTTCTGGGGTGTGACGCCAGACATATTTTTAAATATGCATACATGACTGACTAACTTGCAAAATTTCAGGGGGGACGACAGATATGGTCTTCCACCCGGGCAAATTTTTGTGTTGGGGGGTGTCACCTCTAAACAGGTGTTTACGCCCATGTCTACACTCAGACAAAATTAGAATTTAGGCATACGATGTATGAATGATAATATTTAGAACGTATAGATAAATGTGATATGCAGCTATTGCTATATATTGCTTAATGTCGAACAAAAGTATTTAGTATTAAGTATCTCTTTCAATTACAAGCTTCTAAGTTGACAGTATTCGTGTTAGTTTTAAAAATGAGAAAGTCGGAAAGTTAAATTCAAATACAATCAGTTTAGTTCATTTTACACAAGCTTTATTGTTCCAGAATACTTGAACCGGATACTTTTAAACGAGGACGAAGCAAGAGTTTTCCCATTGTCATACCCTTGCCGATGTCGACAAATTCGCCTAAAACCCGAAGCCCGGCACCGGGCTATAGCGATAGAGATAACGTCGAATCATTGCCTCAGACCGAAGACGTTAATAACCATAATGAAGGGGCGGAAGACAGTGGATCAGCTGAAATCAACCTTCTTAACTCGTTGTGCCAGACAGCAATTAACGAAGCTTCAAAACATTATAAGCCCTATTCAAGTTCCGAAAGTCTAAACTATCCTGTTGCGTTAGAAGAAAGCACATACAGTGTCGACTATAATGGCAATGAAACACAGTCTGATGCTCTAGTCTCCGACAGTTCACAAGAAATCCAGCCATCACTAATGGCGAAGCAGTCATCCACCGATGACCCGCTGGAGGATCAAGAAACGTTGTTCAAGGTTGAAGAACCAATGCTGATATCTGACGACGACAACGACTGAAACTTCGAAAAGTTTTCCGCTATTAAATCCACGCAATATTTTGCTGATTGTCAGAGTAACAATCGCTGCAACTACCTGACAACTATAATTGCAGCGGCAGGTTATTTATAGCTACAGCAAAATCTCAATCTGGCAATAGTGGCAATAACCGAAGAATAGGATGAAATTACTGATTCCAGGACAATGAGTAAATTATATATCCGCGCTGAGACTAGATCTAGGTTGGCGAACCGACATTTCCATATAGTTTTTTAGTTAAAAAACCAAATCGCAACTTTTGAACCACCGATTCGTCCGCCATACCAATTTGAAAATTTAACAAATGCTATTAAATATGTAAATATAAAAATATTTTATCACCGTTAGGTTTACCCCGTAGGTAATTACAACAATTAATTATCTGTACGGCGTGATGGGCGTTTGCAATTTTTAGCCGCTATGCTCCCTAGATATCTGAAAATTTATGTATGTCTTCATGGCGTTAGAATGTATATTTCTTGACACCTCCAGCTTTTTTAAAAAAACTTCCACATCACAAAAAAAAATAAAAATGCTTTGATTTACTAAATAAAACTATTTTAAGGCAAAATAGATCATTCTGTTACTTGGTTACTGCACTAATGCAAAGTTTTATTATAATAACGGCTATAACTCAGCAACGGATGGGCAGATATCCGAAATTTTTTACTAATCTTTATAGCTAGCGATCTGAATATAAATGGTATTAAAGCAGCTTTATCTATATGGTCTACCTTTCCAATAGCAGCGATTAAAAACTCCCGCTTTTACATCAAAATAAAGTAAGCATATGAAAACACTGCTTTGGAGCCCTTCGCGTTTCGGGGTTATGTGGTCGAAGCGGTGGCATTATTTCGGTCAGCGGGGGCATTGTTTGGGTCAACTGTAGTACTATTTTGGTCTGCGAATATATGTGATGTTGTTGAATTTAGTTAATGACGTTTAGCTTAATGCACAGCCGGTTTTTTGCAACAAATATGTTTAACAAATAGTTCAAGAATATGACTTTTTACAACATGAGCTTATGTGTCAAATTATACATATACCTACACTATCTTATCTAAGCTGATTAACAAGTAGGTTCCTGCTTAATTTTGATGAAATTAACATGCCGTGAGCAAGAGATGTAATGGAGTTAGA
>JASANE010026638.1:0-35946 GCA_030248225.1 Trileptium ribeirensis
TTTTTTGAAGAGCAATAGAAACATGTATTCCACCAGCATTGTCTCGTAGAGAGCCACAACTCTGCTGTTATGTATCTATATTTGTCAGAGCAGCTATTTTAGCACTATTATCAATGATTGTCAAGTTGGCCCTGCAATGTAGAAATCTTATATGTTATTAAAATAGCAATTAAAGTATTACCCACATAGTATTGCCATCATGAGACTTTAAAGAGGCTCAGGGAGCTAAATTTGTAACGTTAAAATAAAGTGCGGAGTAGCCATACTCGCCCCGTTTCTCCTCGCTTTGCGATTTACTAGTATATAACAAGTCTTTAAAAACGTTCAAGTGATACAGGCTGGTATTGATGGTAACAAAATATACCCGTTCTGCAAATAGATTATTAAAAATTTTTTCTAATTTGGGGTTGTTGAAAAC
Source organism: Trileptium ribeirensis (assembly GCA_030248225.1). Lineage (NCBI taxonomy): Eukaryota > Metazoa > Nematoda > Enoplea > Enoplida > Thoracostomopsidae > Trileptium > Trileptium ribeirensis. The sequence continues at coordinate 419 of JASANE010026638.1, forward strand.
AATCGTGAGGTTCATTCATATGTATCTATCACCGCTATAGCTACCTTCTTGAAATATCACTGAATTCCCCGAGACCACATTCCAAACCAAATCATGTGTGATCTCGTAGTTTATATTCAATCTGAAGCTTTTAAGTGTTCAGTCGGCAATTATTAATGTTGCTCGCTTGCAATCATACCACTCACTGCGCACTCGACTATATATATTGACTATATACACTCGACTATACTCGACTCGACTTTATATCTATTGTATTTTTCATAGCATTGGTGGTTTTTTCATATATGCACTTTTTATTATATTATTTAATGTCGGTGCGAAAAGTATGAGGGAAGTGTAGTCAAAAATTAGGTTGCTGGTGATTATAACCGTGTTATTTTTTGCTGCTTCGTACTCATGCTTTTGACACTGCCGTCTCATGGCGATTTTCATTGTGATCTTAAACAAAGGATTACGAAAAAAGCAGATGATAACTCGATTTCGAATAGTACCTGGAACTAGATAATGAGAATTTAATCTCTCGCCGAACCGACGCAGCGGCATATATGTTTCTGCGAGGGCCGAACCGAGCCGAATGTATGTCGAAAAGCCATGATTGTCTCGTAGAAGCTCTTTTCTAAAACAACAATCTTAATTGTAACTGCTGGATGTATAGTACAATAGTAAGCCGACATCAATAACAGCCGAGATAACCTCGAGTCAGCTCTTAAAAGCTCCAGCAACAACTATATATAGGTCGTTTGTATTAACATAACAAATTTTTTCGAACAGTGAACATGACACATGTTCTGTATACCTGAAACATCTTGTATGTTTCGGTTTTGCTGGCACATGCTAGTTTTTGTGCACAGTTCTATAGCGCTGGTGAGTTTTAAGAATTTGTCGTCGCGCTCATTTCACATTAATTTTTATATCGCCGGTATTAAAATCAAATGCCTGTCCACACTCGTCAAAGCATTGTATTTTTGGAATCTAAAGTAAACAATTTTTCGGACATAGCTCTTTCTTGTCTGTTACCTTCGGCCACAGGTTTGCGCGTACTCAGGAAAGACACGTCCCATAAATAATTTCTAGAGATGAGAATTATGCGGTCCAAACAATTTCACTCCAGTCTCATGTCTGATACTTTACCATCCTAGATTGAACCATTCTGGTCTTTTTATACTATCGGCATAATTTAGCAACATATCCATAAAATTGGCTAATTACTTTTCTGACGAGCTCAAAAATTCCGTTTATCGTATTTTTCTGGTGTGATAAGTTATGTAGAGATCGCCTGCTGCTAACTGTTCTGGCTTAGATGCAACGGAATAAATTTATAATACTAATATATACAGTACAGTTTATTGGTTACAGGCAATATTGTTTTTATAACGCTACTTTATGTTGAAAACATATGTACCGTATATTAAATTATTCAAGCCTTCTCAACATGAAACCTCGAAGGTCCTGATATTACTGTAGACGTTCTTTTTATCTTCAAAACAGCATGTTTTGAATGTAACGAATAGGACATAATTATTATTGATCGGTAAGTATTCTTTATAATAAAATATTTTAATTTATACTTACATATGTTGTGTAAATGGGTGAGTGAAGAACAAAAATATTGCCAACGTGAAAAGGGTTTGTCCTTTTTCGAATCGAACCCACCAAATTATTGTAAAAGTACGCCATTAGTTATCTGATTATCGAGGAGGCACCGACCACCTAGAACGTGCTCGCGCCAATAAAATTATAGACGTATTCAGCAGCACCAAAATCCCACCCATTATCTGCAACCACCCAGCACATCCGCAAACGAAACAAGCTAATATTGCTTAAGTATACTTGTCCAAGGTCAAAATTGAGCATTCTGAATGTGACCCTAGAACGTCTGCTCTGACAAAACAATACTATAGATGTTTATATTTATATCAAAGTTGTATGTCCCTCGTTATGAAAGTAGTGATTTTTAAGGCCACCCCGAATATATATTACTGTAGGCTAAAAATGTCTGCGCACCATTTTATTTTTTAGAAATCGTAGGCAGCGACAGGGATTCGCAAAGTTTTGTCGAATCATTCCTGAACGATTTGCTCACGCATTGCAGAGCGTGCAAGGCAAGAGCATTGATTCAGCTCGATGAGGCGGCTCAGAAAATACTTATTCTACCTATATCCTTGAAATTTTTTTTCGATATTTTGAGGTCCCGATGATCCCGCTTGGAACCCAAATGTTTAATACCATTCGAATCGGCTTGATGAGAGAAATCTACTGGTGTGTAGTATGTTGAAATGTACACCACCGTTAGAAAGGTATGAGGGCTCAAGTAACCCTGACGGGCGAAAATAAAATGCAGGCTATGCCGTTCTCGATACACTAAGCCTAAGTCGGGGGGCTGCTGCATCCCGAACCACCGCTCTAAGCTGTTCCTTTTTGTAACTATAACCTATCACCCTCAAGGTTACTTGGACCCTCATAACTTTCTAACTTTGGTGTAGATTGCAATAAACTACACACCAGTAGATTTTTATCATCAAGCCGAGTCGAATGGTACCAAGCATGAACATTTTCCAGAGAAAAACTTTTTGGGTTTCCAAGTGGGGACGGGACCATTGGGACCTGAAAGGTCGAAAAAAGTTTGGGTAAAATGAGCATTTTCTGAGCTCAATATATTGGTACCAAAATCAGCTCTGTATCTTCAAAATTGACCAAACTCGGATGGGGGAATAATGGAAAAGAGCCAAATATGTTATATGGTTGTCCGTTTAGTTTTAGCCAATTTGTTACTCGTGCCAGATTGCTTATATTATAGCTCAGCGTGAGGTAAAGCTTCAAACCTAATCTGGATAGCCACTGCAAAAACTACACATTAAAATCGGTTAGTTTTGGCAACTCATATGCTTATAATTGCCTATTATAGGTAAACTTTACTAGGTTTTATGCTAATAGGTTTTCGGTACCATTTATTACCAGATATGTTGAGACGTAAATTTCTAAACCGGGGCATTGATTGAATCTGAAAGTTGGTCCCCAGCAGACGAATCAAGATAGATAACGTATATATAGTATTTTTAAGTTGTTTTCTGAAACAATGTCTAGTTATAAAGAGAACAAACCTCAAATTCTTTTTTCCAGACTATAAATCCATGTGGACTTCTGTCACTCCGTTTGTTTGCTACGCAAACTTCACTATGTTCGTTAAACCAACGACAATAACAAATCACGATAATTACAACGTTAAACTCGATTCGATCGGTCATTCGAATGCAATGTCTCTCAACTCAGCAGCAGCTGCAGCAACATCACCAACCAACGCAAATATACATTCCCCTACATCCGCGATAAGCCATCAGCGCCAGCGAAGTCATCCAGTGCGAACAAATCCATTTTTGACTCAGCAACAGTCCATCACGACCGCAGCAAGTGCGTCGACGTTAGCGTTGTCACGTGGACGCGCCGCATCAATCGAACACGAAATCGGATGTCTCGATACTGGAATGCCATCGCTAGATTTCGATCGAATCGAGGCGTCGCTGTCAAGCGCTGCACGAGAACGTGAAGCTGTTCAACGAAAGGTTTGTTGCAGATTTTTACACAATGTGTTAAGCTTAATTCTAGTTCGAGCTGTTAGGAGATGTTTTCTTTCTTAGTAAATTCTAGTGCGTTGTAGCCGTAGTTATATATTTCTGAAAGCATGTCCTGCTTAGTCATGTAACTTCAGTTCGTAAAAGCGTAACACCGGCAGACTATTAGTCTCCTCTGGATCAATTTCCCTAACAAATTTTTGTCTCGGTCCCCTTCGCCAGAAAGAAAATCTCCCAGCTGCCATGTTTTTTAAAAATCATGTGAAGCTAAAATTTGGTTAATTCGTTTGACATTTAATATTGAAATGGTTTTTAACTGCGTTAGAGCGGCTTGGATAGATTTATTAATTTTTAATTGAAAAACTAACTTGCCAATCTTTGGGTTTCAACGCTTCGATTAAACCAGGCGGTATTCGTATTCCATACCTTGCAAAACCCAATGTTCCTAGTTTCGAAGCAATCAGGGTCTCTGCTCATGATCTGACAAAATTTTCAGCGAACAGAAAACGCATATTAACACATTGCCAGTTAATGCAAGCCGTAAGACTATATTTTTCTACAAATAGTGTATTGTAGTGATATTGAGTTTGTTGTTCAATGGGTTCGGTACTCATTTAAACATGATCCAAGCTGTTGTTTTTGCCATATATTGAAATCATATATATTATTGCTTGACTTTTTTGTATTTTTTTGGTTTCAGCTAATGAGCGATGACGTCATTCAAAGTATTAATCATCAACCCATTGTGCCAAAGTGCTATCCACCTGCTCCAACGACACGCCCAAATAAATCCAACCTTGGAACTCGACTACAATCCGGCATGAATCTCCAAGTAAGACATTGTGATGCAAAGCGTATCTCGCATTGATATCGAATCGGTGCATAGCAACAGTCCGAAATTGTGTTTTTTGAATGTAACTACTGCTGCAGTGATCCGTTGTCGCTATCGTTTTTCAAATAAACTTACTTTGTATTATGAAGATTTTCGCAAGCTATTCAAAACGGTGACTTAAACGTGATATGTAATAGAATTTGAAACTGTTCTGCTGCAACTCTTAACGACGATATTCGATAACTAAAAAATGTTCATTCATCATACATTTTTATTTAGAGTATGACACAATTACCTAGGGAAACTAACTAGTAATTTCATACTTAGTATTGGACCTAGGGTAACAAACTAGCTATATTTATCTACTAGGACAAATCTTTAAATTAATACAAATGCTACATACGCATTGTGTTTGTAATATTCATACTAATGTAACCATTTGCTCTAGCTGACGAAATTAGTACCTTAGATTCCGTGGGTACAATACTTTTGAAAACTCGTTATAACTATGATGGTAAATAGAATGGCATTTTTCAACTGATGCGATGATAAAGCAGTCATCGGATAAAAACTAAGTGTTGTAAATTTTGTGTATTAGTAAAACGCTGTTATCGTTAAGGTTTCTTTCTTATGTCTTAAACATAGGAAACCAACAAGATTTTTTCGTTTTGATTATAGCGGCATCATTGTTTGGTCTACAATATCGTTGGTTGGCAGAGATGTTTACTCAGTGATTTTAAATAATTTTTGGTTGATTACATTTTGATGCTCAGTGATTTCAAATGATGTTTGCTCAATGATTTCAAATGTTTATTGAAGATTTCAAATACTGTTTACTCAGTGATTTCAAATAATGTTTACTCAGTGATTTCAAATAATGTTTACATAGTGATTTCCAATAATGTTTACATAGTGATTTCCAATAATGTTTACATAGTGATTTCCAATAATGTTTACTCAGTGATTTCAAATAATGTTTACTCAGTTATATCAAATAATAATTTTTACGAGCGCTAGAATCTTTCTTTCTATTTTATTATCAGAACGTAGTGAAACGTAGTGGAGATTGTGTCTTGCAGGGGTGAAATCTTTTAAATTCCGTCAGTGTGTGTGATCGGCCATAACTGCGGAACGACTTAACCGATTTTAATGATCTTGGCTCCTCAACGGTTCCTCGGCCCAAAATTTGAAAATTTGTTTTAACGTCTTGGGCGGTTGATAAGTTTCACCTGGTGGTTTTCGGGCATGGGAAACTCATTACCGGTGCTGGTTTTGTTCTGTGACCCATGGGTACGAGGGGTATGACGATCCATGGTTCGGGGTCAGAGGTTAAAATGACGGTTTTTAGTACCCTTCACGGAAGCAAGGTTATTTTTATCTTACCATTATAATTTCTTTCTTTGGTTGGTTTTATTTCGTAGTAAAATGATAGATGCCGATGTCTCTTTTTTGTTTTTCGATTAATGCTCCGGTTTTGGAGTTATCGGGTTTGAGGTTTGGCACCCTCATGGTTGCTCGACCCAAAATTAGAAAATTTGTTCCCACACCTTGGGCGGCTGAAAAGTTGCACTTAGGGTTTCGGGCATGAGAAATTCATTGCCGGTGTTGGTTTTACTCTGCGACCCATGGTTGCATGGGTACAAGGGTATGGTGCCCCTTTGGTACGGGGTCAGAGGTCAAAATGAGGGTTTTATCCATTTTAGTACCCGTCACGGAACCAAAGATTCCATGGGTACGGGGCATGGTTTCCCTTTGGTTCGGGTCAGAGGTTAAAATGGTGCCAATTTAATACCCTTCACGGAATCAAACTTATTTTTATCTTAACTTGATTTTTTCTCTGGTTGGTTTTATTTCATAGCAAAATAATAGCTGCCGATACCTCTTTTTTGTTTTTCGATTAAGGCTCCGGTTTTGGAACTATGATTGGTTTTATTTCATAGTAAAATGATAGTTGCCGATGCCTTTTTTTGTTTTTCGATTAAGGCTCCGGCTTTGAAGTTCTCTGGTTGGTTTTATTTCATAGTAAAATGATAGATGCCGATGCCTCTTGTTTGTTTTTCGATTAAGGCTCCGGTTTTGGAGTTATGGGGTTTGAGGTTTTGCACCGTCATGGTTCCTCGACCCATAATTAGAAAATTCGTTCTGACGTCTTGGGCGGCTGAATAGTTGCACTTCGGGGTTTTCGGGCATGAGAAACTCATAGCCGGTATTAGATTTACTCTGCGACCCATGGTTCCGTGGGTACGGGGCATGGCTTCCCTTTGGTTCGGGCTAGAGGTTAGATTGGGGCCAATTTAATACCCTTCACGGAATCAAAGTTATTTTTATCTTAACTTGATTTTTTCTCTGGTTGGTTTTATTTCATAGTTAAGTAATAGATGCCGATGCCTCTTTTTGTTTTGCAATTAAGGCTCCGGTTCATGGTTTTGAGGTATTGCACCCTCGTGGTTGCTGGACCTAAAATTCGAAAATTTGTTATGAAGTCCTGGACGTCTGAAAAGTTTTACTTGGGGTTTTGGGCATGGGAAGCTCACTGCCGGTGTTGATTTTGCTCTGCGAACCATGGTTCCATGGGTACGGGGGTGTAGCGCCCCGATGGCTCATCGACCCAAAATTTCCAATTTTATTGTGACGTCCTGGGAGGCCGATAGCTTGCACTTGGGTGGTTTTCGGGCATGGGAAACTTATTGCCGGCGTTCGTTTTGTTATAAGTTTTGCGGTATTGTGTGATATCCACATATGGCACATCGACGTATGCTATCGAGAGCTGATTGGGTGTGCATGCAAAAGGCATAGGTATGCCCATGCTTCACTACGTTCTACAATCTCGATGGTGTTACTAGTTTATTATGAATGTTAGTGAACACGAACTGGCTCATTATTATATCCATTGGTAGCTAGTTACATAGTGTTCGTGATTCATTCGTCTTCTGGTCGTCATTAATGTCCTGGAAATATCAATTTCAAACTTATTGCGAAAAGCGAGACTTTATACGTATGCATCATAACTGAGATTGGAATGAAATTTTCTCAAATTATTTGAATGCTTACTGCAATTATTATTAAGAAACAGCATAGAGTTCGCTAGAAATCGCTCTATGTTAGGCAGCGAAATTAGTTTTTGTTTGAAAGTTGTACAAATGAGGTCATATATTAAGTTCGTCGGTCGTGCGTTTAATATAATATTTTTCGACATAGTTTAATTTATTTAGAAATGGATAAACGTATGATTGTTCTAAGTTGAATTTGTGTTTTTAGCGCCGTTTTATAACTTTTCGACAATCATGGTTCGAAAACGATCAAATTTCTGCTTGAGTCATGTTCCACTAATGAAAACATTTTCGAAAGGCTACGGCTGTGTCTGGCGAGGCGAGATCTGCAAATGGTTTTTAACTGTGATGACTATTTTGGTTTTGGAAATTTGACGCGCGGTGAGACAATCCTTCGTAATACAGTTATATCGGCTACATGTTGACCAATTGTTTTCGTCATGTTCTGTTACATTTTCGTACTACGTATAAATTATTTAGATATGCTTTATGAATGATACTTCAAGTATTGCTGAAGCCGACGACGACAGTTTAAACAACGTTCCTAAAAGCAAATCAACTCCAGATTTAGGCGAAGGGTCTAAACAAAATACAACCGACAAGAACACAGCTACTACTCGAAGCAAAGAGAAACAGGTAAGCGTAGATTTCTTAATTATGTTCCTATAAGATCATTGTTGTAGACCCGTGAAGCAATAACTCTACGTAAGCAAATATTTCGTCGTCGACTATGCCAAGGGGCGTATCATATGTTAAATGGTTGAAAACATATATTTGCAAAACTTGTACAAAATTTTACGCTCGTTATTTTGGTCCAGGCGGCGTATATCTAGCGCCATTATTAATCACTGCTTGCTATCTTCTTGTAGCAGTGCTGTAAAGGGATGCGAAAACACAAGTACGATATTCGCAAATATGTCTGTCCACTTATTATTTTGATTGTGTTGATTTTATCTGCGCACATTCAGATTCTATGTTCTGAAATTTCGCTCAAACCTTGTTAGTATGAGTTTTGCGCGGACATTATGCGCGAGTAAACTTAAGGTGACCCCGCCAACCATCCCATTTTGTATTTTTGGATAAAATTTGTTACATAACGCTTTTTGATCAATTGAAATTCGGCGTAAATCTGTTCGCGAACGCAGCACCATTGAAATCTAACCATTTTGCAAAATCGAAAAAGCAAGATTACCCAATTTTTTGAGAACTAAAATTTGTCGATTTGATTGTGAAGTCACTTTTGCATTACATTTGTTCGCGAACATTGTATAATCCAAGATCTTAATTTGTAATATAAAGTGGATCTTATGGAAATGACACAGACTGCGAGTTTTAACCAATTTTGTTCTAATTTGGGAGCTTCTGGGTGTTTACTGCTGCTTCTATGCAACATTACTGGACTCTACATTCACTTAAAACTTGGCCATGCGCATGAATCGGGGCCTTCTGGTTCCGACCCAAGGGGCATTTTGTCTGGAAAAAACGGCAAAATATCGCGTCAGAAACACTGCCAAAGCTCTTCCAATATAGTGAAAAAGCGATTTTCAAGCAACTTTTGGTAAAATTTATCAAATTATTGTCTTCAGAAAACAATTTTTGTACAGAATTTATGTAAATTTGAGGTGTCTTTTTACAGAGGGGATGCAAAAAATTCCGCCCAATGCAGGGGAGCGTAAAATTTCACCTGGAACGAACCAGGGCGCACGCAGTTTGTGCCAGGTGACATTTGAAAATGCCAGGTCGCACCCCCATATTGGATAACCCAGCATTACATTATTTTATTATGTCGTTTAAGATCGCAGATTATTTAAATACCGGTTTTAATAACGTATAAAAATATATACGTAATGTTAGTTCCTAATGAAGTGTATTCTGTTTCCTAATAAATTATATATTATCGTGTAATTGCCTGTCCACAGCCCTCCGAAAAGTGGGGGAACTTCGGGGCCCCCATGTTAATTCTCGGTGGGAAATTAAAAGCTGGGTGGGATAAAGTTTGCTTAAAATACTAAATATTTCATATTTTCATGCATTTTTACTACCGTGAGTGTATTTTTCGAGCTAAGACATGATATTTTAGTGTTATACATAGTGTAATTAATGTTTAAGATACAATTTGCAATCAAAAAACATAAATTTTCAGACATAAAAAATTTTTAGAATTAGTTGAACATGGAGGCCCAGTGGGGGGCGGGCATGAGGGAAAATCTCACGAACATGGGGGAATTTGGAAAGTGGGCCCCCACTGTGGACAGGCCAGGTGTAATAATGGAAAACTAGTCATGTGTACTTAACATACGTTAATGGTTGCTGAATGATGCTCATCTGAAGGTTGCACAGTCGTCTTGGACTCAAAATTTATCAAAGCCTGTCTACAACAAGCTTCTGTCCAGACGGTGCTTGTAGAAAAGCTTGAGCTTGTAATCTGGGATGTTATATTACCCATATACAGGTATCGGTACCTGCATGACGTGCAATCAAATTAAAATCTTATTTACCGTGTTCGTTACAATTGATTTGTGATACTTAAACGTCGAATTACAAAACAAGACAGTGAAACTATCTTGATTGCAAAGTACGTGTAGTTTTGTATTTGTTTCACAATAGGAATATAATTCCCAACTAGTTACTATTGCATCGAGGCGACACGCAGCTAGTGCAGGTTGTCTGCACCTAGTGACTGTTGCAAGGCCCCAAATTGCGCTTCCTAAGCACCCTTCAACGTGCAAGGCATCAAGAATGGCCTATATGTAAATGGTTTTTCTGAACGTTTATTGCAATGATTTGGCTCTCTTGAGTCTAACTTCACACATTAAGTTATGCATTGTTTTGTGCGCCACAGATATAGATTTTTCGTCAAGGCACACACTTAACCGGTAAGCATTATAAGGCTTCAAGGGTCCAGAGGCCTTAGGGTGCTATGTACACAAAACACAAAACTTATTACAGGTGATTACACACATAATGACAACTATAGCTGAAACCACGTGCCACCGTTTCACCCTCGCTTCTGAGATACCAGTTTTAATGTGAGATAGCAAATTAGCAGTAATCAAATTTCACAATTTTATGTCTCACGCAAAAGTAGATAGCATTTTCAATTGAATGAATGATGAATGTGTTCTGAGTTTGAATTTAGGGTATATTCGCTCATTACCTCAGAAAGGTTTCGTTTGTGCCAGGTTTTGTAAGTCGATTCGTATTTTGAAACTTGCTTGAGTTGTTTCACTAACCGCTGTATGGATGTATAATAACTTACTGCATTTGCATTGCGGTCTATTTTCGGTCGTGCGCGACTAACATATGCTTATTAAGTACTATTACTTCAGTACGTGCTAGAAATTACCACTGCTTGCTCTCTCGAAAGGCGACAGTAAATTTTTGGCTTGTATTGTACATCAGTAATACGTCATATTAATTTAGTATGTTGTGTAAAGCGATGCGAAAAGTACTAATTTGTGTGTAGTGGTGATTTGCAGTGTTACATGAATATTTACAGTATGTGCCAGAAAGTACTGTCACCTTTCGAGCGAGCGATCAACCAACGAATAAGTTTTAATAATATTATAACATGTTTCGAGAAACGAGTGAGCATCGAACGAACATCAACCGCTCAATGGTCATTTCTGGCACGTACTATAGGGGCGATTTCTTGTTCGGTATGCAATAGACTGTCACTTTTGGACTAATGTCGAAGTATGTATTATCAGTTTTTTACACCAGAGTGGGACGTGTAACAACATCCGCGAATGCAAGTGCTACGAACATTCTCTTCATTCGATGATCGCGTGATATTGTTTGTTCACTAGGGTTTACAGTAGTTTGACCGAGCACTGTTTGAAATAGACTTTTCCTTCTGTAGCGATGACAGTTGAAGAAAGGAAGCGATGTCATTTGAAAGAAGGAATGTGCAAAATAATGTAAAATACAGGTTAAGTCATAGTCTGCCTATGAACCAGCGAAAACTACATATTATATTAAATTTTTTTCCTAGTATTAGGCTTTCAACAAAAATTTCCTGTTTTAAGCAAACTGGATCTTACTATTTGTTTTCGTAGCAGCTATAGTAGTAATATTAAAAAGCATGTGCCGTGTGGAAAGCAAGTGTACAAAGACTAAATGGTTAATATTTCGTTTTCCTGATCTTCAAAAGTTCGTAGCTTTTTTCTGTAAAAAGTGGTGTTGGATTAATTTTTAAAACAGCGCTAAGCTTTTTACTAATGTAAATGTTCTGCTCAGTTTGAGCACTGTTTTTCTCTAAAATTGTGTTAAAATTTGTGGATTTCTTCGTAGTAATTCGCAAAAGTTTCACATAATGCTGTTTCGATATAACGCCAAGTGGAATCTATAACAGTTTTAATATGGAATTAATTTATTCAGCGTGTCAGGGATAAGCGAAAGGATTTAGTATTAAAAGCATCCTTGAAATTATTGAGGGATAGTTAAAACGGTGATCAGACACAACTGTAGATTGAAACGTATTTTGAGCTTACTCTACTGTGAGGACATTTTGTGGAGACGCTGTTACAGGTTCTGGGATCCTTAAGGGTCCTGCAACGCGTGGGAACAACACACACAGCAACGAACTGAGTTAATGCACTACTTGTAACTGGATTATCGAAGTCCAACCACATGCATTAAGGAGTTAACGTATATTTGTATCTGGATTTAGGTATGTGCTTGGTGAACATTTTATACTGGGTGTCCGCGCTCCTTGAATCTCCTTGATTCCCTTGGAATCTCCTTGAATCAGGAAAACCTCCTTGTATCTCCTTCAGGTTGGTTACGGCTCCTTGAAATTTATGTTCCATCTCCTTGAATTTTGTGCTGTATGACAGCCCCAAAATAATTGTGCTTAATGTCTTCAGAATCGCAGAAACATAAGAACTCGCAGCACATAGTTTCCTGTCAACCTAATTTAGCCACTCTTCTTTCACGAAGCACAAGAATCCGTTGCTTCAACTTCCGGCCAGGCGTCACTAGGAAGCTTACAGATTTCCAATGATACAACTAGGGCTAAGATACTTTGGTGTCTTAAGGCAGTAAGCAGTCGTCTGTCTTACAGATGTAGTGTTGGTATAGGTTCTATATTTTCGGTCATGTTTCCCGATAGCGACATAGCCAAAATCTTTTCGATTGGTCGCGACAATATTGGATACAGTTTTGTGTTTGGAATGGCTCCGTATTTTCAAGACGGTGTTGTGACTTCAAGACCGGTGACACAGTGTGACTTTTTCGTAATTCTGTTCGATGAGGCTCTAAACAAAATATCACAACGTGGGCAAATGGATATTGCTGTCCGTTACTGGGATGCCCAAACAAATGCTGTTGTTACCCGATATTATTTGTCAACATTATTTGCAATGAAACATCATATCAACTATACGGTTGATGATGCTGCAGAAATATCTCCTTGAATTTTTCCAAAATGCACCGTAATTCTCTTTGAATCACCTTGAATTCTAAGATGCAGGACCCGTGGACACCCTGTTTATAGCAATCTAAATATGTAAAGAACCTGGTAGACTGTAGTTCCTCAGATAGTATCCAAAATATTTCGGAGATCTGTAGCACGTAAACGTAGTTATTGTTCGTTCAAAGGTTAATGTTTTCTAACTGTCAGTTTCCGCTTCCAGAAATGACCAGCTTTAGCAAGCGCTATTTTGCAATGAATTTATATATTAGCGGTTAATGTGACTATATTAAGCATAAATACAAACATTTAATGTTGGTATTTATGCTTATAAGCATAAATATATGTGATAATGTGTAATGTGTAAGTACATAATAATGATTTAGTTACGATATATGGCTAGTATTCTGAATTTTTTCATAAACTGCTTTATTTATTGGTTTTTAGTTTGGCTTGGGCCGAAGTGTGTCGAATTGTTCATCGGATTCGTCGAAACGTGCTTCTGAACTTCGGAAGGATTTCCAAGACAAACTGAGTTAGTTGTTGTCTTTTTTCTGTGTGTTTTACCAATACCAGATCAACTTATGCTTATTTCAATGATTATGCATGGAATAATGTTAATTATAAACAAGCATTATGCATGAGTCCACTTTACGTGCGTACACTTGGTTTGTTCTTGTGTTAAGCCAGTTCGCGATTGTAAAAGAGATGAACGCTAAGAAATCGCGATTTTTCTTTGTCTACGCGTACATGATTCGCGATACAGCAACGTGTAGGCGCGGTGCGCAGTCACTTTTTGCGATTTAGCATCGGATTTGCTGAAAGTGAAAATGAAATTACCAACCGTGTTTTTGTCGTATGTTATAATAGACCGCGAAGATGTGCGAAGTGGTCAAATTTTTGCCTGCGCAAATTCCTTTCGGACACCGCACAGGCCATGTTCGCGTTCACAAAAATGCGAATAGCAATTGCAAATACGTGAACTCGAATTTCTGCGTGAATCATTTCCTGATTCTGACAAAGGTCAGCCTTGGTGTACTCACCTAAACTGGACTCACGCATTAGTCTCGGACAAACTGTTCCATTAAACTACATGCAGTATTTAACATTTCATGTACTGACGCCTCCAGCCGAATTTATTGAGGAAGCGACTAATTTTAAATATCGGTTTAATGAAGTTCCGTAAGAAAATAATATTCGAGGTACAAAATGCCCATATGCCCGACAGTGCTGTAAGAAATATGTGGGAACTGGCTGATATGTTACTTTCTTACTTTCCTGTCGTTGCTCGGCCTTCGGGCTCTATCTCAACTAAAATTTCTGCGTGGCTCGTGTCCTCGTTGAGTTGTCAATGTTATCTCGTGGCGATCGTCGTCTGAAACCCGCTTCTGAAAAACTATGAAATATATGCTTGCCAGGACCCAATAACCACAGTTCTCTGCCCTTGTATGTTGCAAAAATATATATTAATTGCAACCGATTGGCAATCTTAATTCATTTCATACTTATGCGCCAGTAAACTTATGTTAACCTCGTCAACCATCCTATTTTATAATTTTGCATCAGAATTTTTGCGGAACGCTTTTAATCAATTGAAATTCGACGTAAAACTGCTCGCGAATACACTACTCGCGATCAAAATCTAGCCATAGTGTGCTCGTGAAAATTCAAGCAAAATGAGAGCGAAAGTTTGTCGAGTTTGAATTAAACCTGTGTGTTCTCGAACACTAGAGCTTAACTACAGGATCCATTTATTTGTGACTTCACTTTTGCATTAAACTACATCGCGAATTAAATTTAAATGATTAGGCATAAGGGTACCGAATTTCTTGCAAATTTGGAACACCGATATAATTTCGGACACAATTTCAAATTCTGTTCGGACACACGATATAATTTATGTAATACATGTGTAACGAAGAACAATCGAACGCTAGGGTTTTATGGTGATATCAACACTCTGGACTTCTTGGGAATGTCCGACTGACGATGAAATCTGATCCTTTAATTCAATATACCACTTAAGTCAAATGACTGCCCCAAAATACTAGAATTAAACTCTCAGCCCGGCCTATAGGCTATAATACTATCACTGTCTATGCGTATATACACAAATAATTCCAATCTTAATTCTCAGCAAAAGAAGTAAACACAGTTTCAATCAAAGCAATCACTGTATAAGTATATACTGCGGTTCAAAACAAGCTTGAAATGATGTGCAAAGTACGCACGTGCAAAATCCAAAATCCACCAAACTGTATAATCAATAAAATCTTCAAACACAACAGAGAAGATTATTTGTTAAAATATCGCAAAGGTGAGCACATGCTCTTTAACACTCATCATCATGCCGCGGTGTCTCTATCTTTACCTCTTCACAGGAAATCTTTAAAATCCACAGACCGCGTGACTATCCACAATAATCGCCAAATACTAGGATAATGAGACGCCACTCGCGCAAATAACCGTTAAGTAGGGATGCCTCTATACCGTAAAACAAGTGTGCTAATGTCCAAAACTCTTTAAGCCGCTAAGAAACAGAAGTAACCTGTTAATACCACCGTAAAGTCCAAACCACAATATAGAACTGACTTACGATAACCACACAAGAAAGTACTAGGGAACGACTAACCAAAGATCAAAACTCTAAACTGTCGCTCAATAACTAACGAATAAAACTGACGAACAACTGAGATGAGGCTAAGCAATCACTGTCGAACTCTGTGACAGTAGAACAGAAGTGAGGCCTAGAGCAGAGTGCTGTGTTGACTTAAATACCCAAGCTTCGACGCACTTTAATGTAATCTCTCAGTGATTCCGAGAACTACAGGATTATTAATAGCAAAATGTTTTGACTTATCCCACCCCAGTACAAATAAAGTCATTCCAAGGCAGCCATATGTCATATGCAACAAAATTTAATAAACGTTCGAAAACAACCTAGGCTATCCACTGCTATAAACATGAACTATTTGCTTGAAATAGTTTCTAGTGCATAGCTGCACAGAACATAGTCAAAACCCAGCGCATGAGCAAAGAAACCGCCCGCAATGCAATTCGCCGAATTTCACAATGCATTATTGTCGGTTTAATGCTACCTTGTGTGCTGACTTAAAACTGAACAATGACACACAAACAATCGATAGCCAAAACACCAATCTTATCGCTCATGTGAGCAATTTTGCGATTTTTCTCAGTAATTACATAATATATATTTGAATAACATATACAAGTATGTATTACTACGAGTAAGCCTTTGTTACAAGACTCGTGTGCATACGTAACGTAAAACGACGAAGCATTGTGGGATCACATATGCGGTATTGTTATAGAATGTAACGTCCGAAGGACATCATGCCGAGTCACGAAATTCTACTTAAAATAATCTTAGCATCTAATGTTTTATGCTAAGCGCAGGGGCGTCGCCACGCGTGCCTCTTGTTACATCCTTCCCACCTTATATTGTCCATTCCAGGGGACAGTCAATATAGACTTAGGTTATAACTGCGGGTTAATCCTTCAAAAATATGGTACATCCTAATATAGAGTTTAATAACCAAGTCACTGTGTTTCTTAGGGATATCCAAGAAAATTTGAGTCGTTCGCTAGACCAGATCAATGTGTGGCTATCTAGTAATACCGATAAGCTTTCCTGAATGTGTTTTTATAAGATTGCAAATATATACTATCAAAATTCGCCAAACTGCTCAAATGAGCTTCACTGTAAATAGTAGAATACCATATAACACCCAGATATAATATTTTTGTTGATTTTTATAGAGTTTATTTCCCATATTATTTTTTATTTAGATTAACTCTCAACGATTGGTGGGCGTGCCCTTAACTTTACGGAATCAGTGAGACTAATTGAGTTTGTTTCTAAATGATAAGCCTGCTCAGTAGGAAATGACGCCGAATTTTCTTTCAGTTCGATGTCATTGCTCCTTTGGTTTTGAGAGTTACATTTGCAACATCGACAAAATAATTTTTTCAGTTTCTTGCGAAAATAATATTGCACACAAACGATAAGAAAAATTAATGAGATTACAATTATTATTAAAATAATTTCTGATGGAACTTCTATTCCGGTTTCATCAAGCATGAAAAATGATAACTCCCGTTTTAACCGTTCCTGTGTTAGGGCCGCGTGGTATTTGACATCATTTAATTTACTCTATGCAGGAGGAGCTATATCAGAAAAGTTAAGCTGAAAATTTTCGATTTTTTATACAAGTACCTCAAAATCTTGAGGTGGCCTTAGACTCGAGGTGAGAACTTGATCACCAACAATAATAATGGAAAAATCAGAATCTGCAAAAAACATTACACCGTGTTCTGGTACTGCAATCTTGTCCGTTTTGGCAACCTGTCCACCAGGTTGAACACGTGTGACGTGTATATATTCATGAGATGTGCGGACTAAAATGCCTACGCGCGTGCTCTCAATTACCGTTTCTGGTGAATAATGCTTAACGTCGAATATACATGATATATTTGTAATAGAAGTGTTGCGAAGATCTTGAAGGCATGTGTCACTATTACTGGTCGGTAAGGATTCACGCGCGCAGTACCAAAGTCCTGTGCGCCTGCGACAATGCTCCGAAATTGCTTCATGAATATATCCCTTATTTGGCGTTGTGTCATATGTAATAAAATTAGGTAAAGACAAACGAACTGTCGCGTTCGAACTAGGTTCATTAAACCCTACATTTACAACTCGCATCAAAGGCAAAATATTCTTAACTCTTATCCTAGGAATTTCTAGTATATAACCGAAACGTGTATTCATAATATCCATCATCACCGGATATACGGTGACAAAATGATAGAATAATTCTGGATCATGTGCGTATACTGTGTGGCTAAAGAATATTCTCTCTGAACCAATAATCTTGTCTGCGCCGCGGTCAAAATATCGGCAGACAATGTTCCATCATTACTAGCCGTGACCGTTGCTTTAATTAAATTTCTTACGTCATTTATAAATAAGTTGGTTTGAGACATAAAATGTGTATATACAACATACTGACTCAGTGTGCATTCAATGGATACAGTTGCTTGTTTCATGTACCTTACTATATCATGTGTTACAGCATATATGCGCTCTTGATTAATAGATAATTGCTTAATTTGTTCGGCTTCTTCGATTATATGTTGCTCCAACAAAGGAACAGCCCTTTGCAGTGCGATCACCTTAGGCTCAAGCCTTGACATCTTAACGGTATTGGCAATGCCAAGTCCTAACACAGACATTGTACCTGCAATAGCCACACCAACAAATCGTTTCTGCCTAGGGTTTTGATTGAACGAGCATGTAAAAGGTTTATCCGTGCAAATAGTTTGAAGTAGGGCTTCATAAAACTCTGTATCTACAGATCCATCGAAATTTTTGTTTAACTGGTGAAGTGCTTTTTGAGTTTTACTATACAAAAATTTATGACCAGTGCAATTGCAATCTTGTGAATTATTATCTATGTTGAATGTATTTTTTAACATAGTTTTGCATTGCTCATGTTTTTCGAGCTTAGTGTGAACCAGTATTGGGACATAAACTGAGTCAGCTGCGGTAACAACAAGGCCTTCTGGGACAAACCCAACTCCAAATGAAGAAAATAAATGCGGATGTAACTTATTTAAAGTACGAACAAATGCCGTATCAGCAGGTATAGTCATTGTAGAAAACAGCAGCATTGCGAACATAATCATGATATATTTAGGGGACGACCATCCCGTTTCGACCCGTTTCAAAGGTGTTTTTTCGATTTTTCTTTCAGTGTTATTCTCTGGGACCATTGTTTGCGTTTCTTTAACAACAGATTTTACAGTTGCTTTTGGTACAACAGTGATTGCTCCAGCGAACTGCGGATAAGCTTTCTCAACCAGAAGTGCGTTTCGTTTAGTCAAAGCTTCAATTTCCCGCTTTAGTTCCTCTAGCTCAATATTATTTTTGGACACGGGTGGCTGACTTTTAATTGAATCAAGTTCAGCCATCGTGGCTGCAGCAACCACATTTCGTGTTACTGGTTTGACTGCCATTGGTCCAACATTAGGTATATTTGGACGTGTTGGTTGTTGAAGTGGACTGTTTGACGATGAGAAGCTATTTCTGGTAGTATTACACCATGGTCTTTATTGGTTCCTATTATTAGGTTGTTGCGGGCCTCGAAGAAGACAGCTCATAGCCATGTGACCCAATTTTCCACAGTTATAACACCTAGGCCCTCTTGGGTTAAATTCTGCAGAGGAATTAAATCGATTTCGGTTCATCATATGGTTTTGTGGTAGAATGTTATTTGGTCTGTATCCTATGTCGGAACGCCTTGGCGGGAAAGGCCTAGTCGTTCCACGTTGTTCCTCACGGGGGCGTTCTATTTTAGCAGCCAATACTTTTTGATTTTCGGTCAAAAGTTTTATTCCACGTGTGATTTGTTCCAATCTCTTATCTGAAATGGCCGAAGAAGATGATACAACCCCAACCGTAGAAACGGTGGGTGTGCACAATATACTTTGCATATCTAATCATTGGGCCAAGTCCTCGGCCTCTCTTAAAGATCTGGGCATATCACGAAATACTTGTGACTTTAATTCAGGTGAACGGAGCCCACTGAAAAATCGACTAATTATTTTTCGCTCCAAATTCGAATCATTCTCAGCCGGATATATATTTTTACACGCGCGCTTAATTACTTTAAGGTATGCTGTAACATTTTCACCGACATGTTGACGTTGCTCTAACGCCGCTTCATGGTATATTGACCATTCGGGGGTAGCTAACCCATTTCTCAACGAACGTGCCAAGTCATTATAATGTCTTTTGGAGGCGTCAGGAAGACGATCATAAATATCTTTAGCCCGATCGTTTAAGTACGCCGGCAATACTCTCAATGCTAGTGACTCACCGATCAATTTGGCTTCGCAGACTGTGTTAAAATTTTCAATCCATGTGTTAAAATCTTGGCCAGTCAAATCCCCTTTATATTGTAAGGTCAAGTTGGTTTGCTAAGCTAGCGCGATGCGATAATTCCCCAAATTCGTCTGATAAATTTTGTAAACCCGTATCTAGTCTTGTGGCTAGGTCTTTCACGACATGGTCTAATTGCCCAATATTCTTGGACAGTGAATCTACCATTTTCACCTGCTCTTGACTGGGCACAGAGTAGACAAAACTATCCGATTCTAAGTACGAACTATTATTTCGTTCGTCCTCACTAGATTCTAATCTTGCTCCACTCCTACTTCTCAAATTATATTTAGCCGTATTTGTCCGCAACTCTGGAGTTTCAGAAAACAGTACGATAGAATACAACGATCAAAGTTCACCAGACTCGGCTATGAAGAACCGAATCTCGGTGGGACCTCCAAATGTAACGAAGAACAATCGAACGCTAGGGTTTTATGGTGATATCAACACTCTGGACTTCTTGGGAATGTCCGACTGACGATGAAATCTGATCCTTTAATTCAATATACCACTTAAGTCAAATGACTGCCCCAAAATACTAGAATTAAACTCCCAGCCCGGCCTATAGGCTATAATACTATCACTGTCTATGCGTATATACACAAATAATTCCAATCTTAATTCTCAGCAAAAGAAGTAAACACAGTTTCAATCAAAGCAATCACTGTATAAGTATATACTGCGGTTCAAAACAAGCTTGAAATGATGTGCAAAGTACGCACGTGCAAAATCCAAAATCCACCAAACTGTATAATCAATAAAATCTTCAAACACAACAGAGAAGATTATTTGTTAAAATATCGCAAAGGTGAGCACATGCTCTTTAACACTCATCATCATGCCGCGGTGTCTCTATCTTTACCTCTTCACAGGAAATCTTTAAAATCCACAGACCGCGTGACTATCCACAATAATCGCCAAATACTAGGATAATGAGACGCCACTCGCGCAAATAACCGTTAAGTAGGGATGCCTCTATACCGTAAAACAAGTGTGCTAATGTCCAAAACTCTTTAAGCCGCTAAGAAACAGAAGTAACCTGTTAATACCACCGTAAAGTCCAAACCACAATATAGAACTGACTTACGATAACCACACAAGAAAGTACTAGGGAACGACTAACCAAAGATCAAAACTCTAAACTGTCGCTCAATAACTAACGAATAAAACTGACGAACAACTGAGATGAGGCTAAGCAATCACTGTCGAACTCTGTGACAGTAGAACAGAAGTGAGGCCTAGAGCAGAGTGCTGTGTTGACTTAAATACCCAAGCTTCGACGCACTTTAATGTAATCTCTCAGTGATTCCGAGAACTACAGGATTATTAATAGCAAAATGTTTTGACTTATCCCACCCCAGTACAAATAAAGTCATTCCAAGGCAGCCATATGTCATATGCAACAAAATTTAATAAACGTTCGAAAACAACCTAGGCTATCCACTGCTATAAACATGAACTATTTGCTTGAAATAGTTTCTAGTGCATAGCTGCACAGAACATAGTCAAAACCCAGCGCATGAGCAAAGAAACCGCCCGCAATGCAATTCGCCGAATTTCACAATGCATTATTGTCGGTTTAATGCTACCTTGTGTGCTGACTTAAAACTGAACAATGACACACAAACAATCGATAGCCAAAACACCAATCTTATCGCTCATGTGAGCAATTTTGCGATTTTTCTCAGTAATTACATAATATATATTTGAATAACATATACAAGTATGTATTACTACGAGTAAGCCTTTGTTACAAGACTCGTGTGCATACGTAACGTAAAACGACGAAGCATTGTGGGATCACATATGCGGTATTGTTATAGAATGTAACGTCCGAAGGACATCATGCCGAGTCACGAAATTCTACTTAAAATAATCTTAGCATCTAATGTTTTATGCTAAGCGCAGGGGCGTCGCCACGCGTGCGTCTTGTTACACATGCATTTACTTGTATATATGTATATTATTTGACTGCATTTAAATCTACACGAATAAAACTTCAGATTCACGTGAATACAATTTCAGGGTTATTCAAGAACCGGTAGCACAGGATTTTTAAAAATATGACAGCTTCTGTTGGTCCATATTGCAATCATGGCAGTATAGATCAATGCATTTGTAGTTTAGCACCAGCTTTTGCAAGACGAGCGTTAAGCTTGCCAAAGGCTTATCAAGCGAAAACTAATCGTAATCGTTTATAATCGGTGATATCATTAATGCTATGATACTAACTAAATATCATACTTTACTATCTAACATAAGACCCAGTGGCTCAATCAGTAAAGCATCTATCGATCTTTAGGCCGTGTTTTCGAACCCGGTCCATGATGAATGATCTTGCATCGCTCCGGAGTCGGTAAATTGGCTAGCATACATGCGAAAATGACCTATTGCGAGGACATAACTTGTGGCTACAGGTACCACTCTGGATCTCGTACGGGCCGAAAAGTTGGGGAAAGGGAGATCGGCACCGCGCCTTTGTATACAGTGGGAATTTTCATCTCGTATAAGTATCATTCTAAGTATTTTACTAATAAGTACGCTACTTTTATGTATGTATGGATTAACGATTGAACAATTTCGCTGTACACTAGCACCTTTTTCATGCAAGGGACAGTTTCTACCATAAACGGCCGTTGTTAGTTCGATAGCTCCTTAATCTGTTGTTCGACACTGTACGAAGGTGCTATTGAACGTTTTTGATGTTCTAATAGTGTTTGATTACATGTGCTATTTAAATAATTAGATACTCGATCCGATGTTAATGATGTTCGAAATATTTTGTTTTTTGCAAATGTTTTTTGCTCGAAAGGTGTTCGTGAACCAATTACACTAATAATTTCCAGTTAGATCACAGTCCACTAACCATCTAATGCTTTGAAAGGGTGCCATGACGCTATCTATAATAGTAGGCTCAATTTCGCCTAAAGAATACACTGTACCGGAAACGCGGAATACTTAATTCTGACCGTGGCTATAGCTATGAATTACTGTCAATAAATTCAAGCTTATTTACTGACTGGACTTATTTACATGCACATGTACGTAATTTATAATACATTCACATGCATTATATTGTGCATAATATTCATTATACATTTACATGCACATGCATTATGTATATTAAATTGTTCGCTTTTAGAAGAAGCTGATGAAGAAGACCCAAAAGCGCGTCATTTACGGCTTGAAATCGAGACGAGATTAATGCTGCAGAAAGCCAAGCAAGCAGCCATTATGCAAATGGAAGTTGAGAAACAACAATCGGTTGTCAAAGCAAAATCTCCGATCGAGGACGTCGTACGTTAACATTGTTTGTTTGGACTCTGATACTACACGGGGCCCGTGAATATTTTTTGATTATACAGCACTATGAAAAATGATTATATACCAAAATCGACGCTGTGCACAATCTGTGAATACTTGAGCATTATTTTAAAGGGTTTATTGATTGATGACACTGTTCGATATTTGACCGACAATCGATAAGCGCTATATTGTTTTCTCAAACCTGTATGTTCTATTTTTGTTTTGTAGCCAATAATATGTAATCAAGACTGGCGTAAACAGTTTTTTTTATATTTTTCATGAGCACTGAAACTAAGAAAGGTGTTGAATATTGTAGCCCTGGATGTCGATATTACTTCAATTTTCTATTGAAATTTTAAACACAGCTGCCGATTACTGCTGTTTTGAATCATGCAGCGGGTGTGGTATTAATAGATCTTTACACTGTACGTAATTTTATTAGTCAGTACGGAAATTAACTTCGTAGTCAGAAGGTAGTGTAACGTAGTGGAGATTAGCAAGGGTGAAAGCTTTTAATACAGTCTGTGTGTGCGTGTGATCGGCCATGACTCGGGAACGACTTAACTGATTTTCATGATTCGAACTGGCGTAGTCAATTTACCGTGTACATCCGCGAGCGTTTTTTGATTTGTGGCCTGGTTCCGGGGTCAGGGGTCAAAATAAGGTTTTACCTCATTTTAGTACCCTTCACGATAGCAAGGTTATTTTTATCTTAACTGTCGAATTTTTTCTCTGATTGGTTTATTTCATAGTAAAGTGATAAATGCCGATGTCTATTTTTTGTTTTACCACTAAGGCTTCGGTTCAGGAGTTAAGGTGCTTGAGGTATGGCACCCTCGTGGTTCCTCGACCCAAAATTAACAAAAATTGTTCTGACTTCCCTCGGCTGTAAAGTCTCACTTTGAGATTTTCGGGCATGGGAAACTCATCGCCGGTGTTAGTCTTACTCTGCGAGACATGGTTCCATGGGGACGGTGGTATGGTGCCCCCATGGTTCGGAGCAGAGGTCAAAATGGGGGTTTTTACCCCATTTTAGTACCCTTCACGGAGGCCAGGTTATTTTTATCTTAACATTAGAATATTTTTCTCTAGTTGGTTTTATTATTTTATAGTAAAATGATAAATGCCGATACCTCTTTTTGTTTTTCATTAAGGCTCCTGGGGTTATGGGGGTTGAGGTATGGCACCCTCGTGGTTCCTCAACCCAAAATTCGAGAATTTGTTCTGACGACCTGGGCGGCTGAAAAGTTTACTTGGGGGTTTTCGAGCATGGGAAACTCATTGCCGGTGTTGATTTTGCTCTGCGACCCATGGTTCCAAGGGTATGGCGGTATGGTGCCTCCGTGGTTCATCGACCCAAAATTCCTAATTTATATTGTGACGTCCTGGGAGGCTGATAGCTTGCAATTGGGGGTTTTCGGGCATGTGAAACTTATTGCCGGTGTTAGTTTTGTTCTAACTTGTGCGGTATTGTGTGATATCCATGTATGGCATATCGACGTATGCTATCGAAAGCTTATTGGCTGTGCACGCAAAAAGCGTAGATGCTATGCTTCTTGGTAGAGTTACTAGTATAACATGGTGTTCAACAACCCACAACGTTAATATTAACGCAGTGTCCGCGTTTGCAGCACTCGCCAATATAAGTGTTGTTGTTCGGTGTTTCTATGTGTTTGTTCGTTTGAGTTATTGTTTTCTCAGTATCTGCCATTCAGGTTCCAAATTTGTTAGGCCCATCTCAAAGCTGTATATAATACTATGATTTTCATTAATTTGTAACTGTGAGTTAGCAAAATTGGCTTTCCCTGAATACAAAAGTGACTTTTGGTTTTAAAATTTTGTTCATGGCTGATTGGCTATTTTAGCAACATTGAGTATGTCGTGTGACCTTTTCAAAATCTTAGCAGGATAACATTTTTCGGTTAAGGAACTTGTGGATGTCAGTTTTATAGTAGTTAAACGGTTGTCCTTGGTTCGATCCATACTCTATCGCTACGGCTTTACACATCCACCAATCATTTTTCGGCTATCTTTTCTCTGTCGGGGTTTGTAAACAGTATATGTCGCTCCAAGTGTTTTTAATCACAGTGTACTTGTTTACATAACCCAACAATTGTGTAGCACCTCCACGAGTAGCATTGTGTCCGAGTCGAATTGCTGCGGTTCTCTTCAACAGCGATTTTCCAGAATTCTCAGCTTAGGAGCGCGTGCGGCGGTAGTCCTCTTAAGGATAACATCCAGCAGAGGCGTACTCGGGTTATAAACATGAGGCATTGGCTTTTCTTGGGTTCTGGTTGGTTTGATTGCTACATTGATTGCTCTGTACACATACCAGGAAATGCCATCAGAAAGCAGGAATGTAAAAGACATTGCGGGGCCTCGAAACCGTCACAGGCATAGTGCGTGGGTAAAACACCATAAAAAGTCAACTACTATTATTGGTGTTTTCATCAGGTTGTGGACTTGGAAAGTTAGCCTTCACTGAAACTTTAATATTCTACTCATTTCGGCTTAAGCTGCTCAAGTTGCATTTTGATTTAGACTTTGGCTTTTCATTAATCGCAAGATATTTATTGGCGTGGTTTAATGTCAAATTATGGTAACTGATATTCATTCCAAAATCAAAAGTGATTTTGTTTTTTGTAGGGATCCTGGTTCTATCGAGGTTTTTCGGGAATATAATGACGTCACGTCAAGAATTTACTAAAGGACTAAATGTCGAATTCTTGTGTAGTGCAGCTAGGATTTGTACTGAAGATTATTACCGTAACTTACTGTGCATCATTGAGTAAACTATCCATGATGTGGTAGTTGTTCTTTGTGTTTATGTTGTATTTTCATTTAGGTTGGCTTTTCGTTGAATCGCAAGACACTTAATCGACGTGGTTTAATGCGCATGAATATAACTCAGCTTCAAATTATCGTAAACGATTTTCATTCCAAAATCGAAGGTGACTTAGTTTTACATAATTGAAACGGGATGAGCGAAGCGGGCTCAGTTTACACTGAGGGCGGTTGGTAGAGAGAAAGAAGAAAGAAGCGTGACAAATTCCTTTTTTGCTTGTTTCTCTCATTCATAGCTCATTTTCGGATGGACGGATGTGGACTAATTTTACTATTTGCTCGTAAAAGTGATGAGCACGTGCTCTTTAGTTGAACGCGAACAGCTCCGACCCCATCTCCAGAGTCAAAATGGTAAAAACGGCTTTTTTAAGTTTTCTTTGGCAAATTCGGCGATACGGGTACCGGTCTTTGGCAGATATTGTCTCGCGACACCAACTTCACATTGGAGACACCATACCGAATCAGCTCATCGAATTGTACAACCTTACAGAAACAACTTATTTGTGGTACCACTCTCGAATGTGTTTCGTCGCCCCTTTGCCAGAAATAGCGATTTTTAAGGTTTCGGAGTGTTTTCATCGTACAACGAGTGTCTATTAAGTTATCAATCACGCTCGATACGATTATTTTGCAGACTAGAGCCCAACTTAAATATATTATAACCTTTTCATGAGGTTTCAATGGTTTTAGGTTGCCGAATCCGATTTCAAAAATGCAGTAAGTTTTCATTTTTTTGGTTATGTATTTCGTGCAGGGCATCATGAATGGTTTATCTATAGGTATTTCTAAATGCTGAATACATTAATTTGGTTATCTAAAGTTCAGCATGCATATTTCATGCCTTTTCATAGGTTTTCAATTGGTTTAGGGTCAATGAACCCGATTTCCACAATATATTCTGTGTTCAGTTGTTTGGTTACGCATTGCGTGCAGGCAATCAAGAATTATTATTGTCAGTATAGGTTTTCCGGTAGGATGAATAAGATAGTTGGTTATCAAGACACTAGCACAAATACTTGTTGCGTTGTTATTTGTTTTCAGTGGGTTTAGGATCGACTAGGTTTTAGTATTTTTAATGGGTTCTTGGTTCAAGAGGTTTTAGGGTGGTATATACGTCAAACATAACCTGTTACATGTAATTAAAATGATAATTTAAAAATGAAACAGTGTTCGCACCGTTTCAACCTCGCTTGCGAGTTACTAGTGTGTATTACAAGTAATTCGCAAACGTGTGTTAAACGGCTCGAGTGTCGGTTCATTGAGTGGTCATTTTGTGTAATCACTTGTAATAGGCTTTGTGTTTGAAGTATATACTACACTAAAACATCTGCAACTCTGATGCTGTTGAAACCCTAAACCCATCCAAAACAAGTGAAAACGCACGAAGTATTATTTGTGCTAGATTTTAGATAACCAAACCATCGTATGTAGCGTACGGAAAAACCTATTCATAGAACAATATTCATGCCCTGTAAATAATACATACCATGATATTAAAGATAAACTACATAATTGTGGCGATCGTGTTCATTGAGCCTAAAACCATTGAAAATATCTGAAAGGGCATGAAATATTTGTGCTGGATTGTAAATAACCAAGCCATAATTCAGCGTACTGAGAGACCTATATAGACCATTCTTGATGCCTTGCACGCAGTAAATAACCAAAAAATTAAATTATTACTACATTAATTTTGGAAATCAGGTTCGTCGACGGCTTGCCAGAAATAGCAATTTTTAAAATTTCGTCATGTTATTGTGTGTTTTTACCTTACAATGGGTGTCAATTAGATTGTCAAGCACACTGTATACGATGGTTTTGCTGTCTAGAGCGAAATTTACTATATTATACGTGTTAATGGGGTTTCAAGGGTTTCAGCGGTCAAAAAAGTGCTGGTCAGGAAAATAATAGATCTAGATGATCTGATTCTGCATAGTGGTCTCGGTTTTTCGATGCGAGGCCTATGCCGCGAGATATGGGCTGCGAAAGACTGGTATCCATATGGCCAGATTTGGCAAAGAACCATTAAAAACCTTTTTCCATTTTAACCCTAAACATGGGGTTGGCGCTGGTTGCGTTCAACTAAAGAGTACATCCTCATTGCTTTTCCTATCGAACAAAAAATTTGTCGACATCCATCCACC
The DNA here is from genome assembly GCA_030248225.1 of Trileptium ribeirensis. NCBI lineage: Eukaryota > Metazoa > Nematoda > Enoplea > Enoplida > Thoracostomopsidae > Trileptium > Trileptium ribeirensis. The sequence continues at coordinate 28,538 of JASANE010026638.1, forward strand.
CAAAGATAAGTTATGAATGACAAAAACAGACAAAAATGAAATTTTCACTATTTTTATCCCTAGCGCCCTCAGTGGAAACTTCGTTCGCTTCGCGAGCTCCGTTTCAATTATATATTTTTGTTCTCTGATCTATATAATTTTTGGATACAATGAGAGTGTTATATGTATTGCAAGTCGTGGTGTTTCGGTAGCGTTTACCTGCTTTGTCTATTGGTTTTATTGTAACCTTGCTTTCAGCAAAAAAAATCAAATACATCATATTGACCAGTACTTGTGAGTTCTGAGTGTTCAGTATGTGCGTAATTTAGAGAGACGTACACAGCTAATATTGATCATGAGCTTACAAATTGAGGCCGATGTCAGTTATGTTCCTCGAATTATTGAGGGTATATACATGCGTATTGCACATTTGCGGACTCACAATTTGGGTATGAATAATTGCTTTACAGAATGCACCAATAACACCAATATACAGCGTAGCTCTAACGTTTGCAGATATATTACGGTTTTCGCGTATTTTGGGTCCCACAGGCCCATAAAAAATTGACCCAACCTTGGAGCGTTAATAATGACAAAGCATCACACCATTTCCAGCTACACAGGGGATGAATTGCTGTATAAATTTAGACCAATTACCCATATAGCTTAAGTGGTTACGAAAACATGCTGTTTTGTCTATTTTGGATCTCTTGGGCCCATTCAAAAGCCCATTTCGACCCAATCCTGCAGCGTAAATAATGAAAATATACACATGATAATAGCATCGTGTGCACATATATAGAGGATGAATTTCTCTACGAAATTCATATGCATGGCCTGTCCACAGTTGGGGTGGGTGGGGGTACCCCACTTTTAAAGTCTCCCCATGTCCGTCCCCCCCGCTCGGCCGAAACCCCCATGTTCAACTAAATTCAATGTATGTCTGAAAATATTTGTTTTTTAAACATTAATTACCACTATTTATATAATGCTAAAACATCGTTTTTAGCTTGAAAATACATTCACGACATTAAAACAGATAATAATTAGTATTTTTAAGCTAAATTTATCTCCCCACTTTGAAATTCCCCTAGAATGAAAATTGGGAACCCCGAAGCCCGCCCCCCACTTTTTGCAGGGCTGTGGACAGGCCAGTATACTGGCAATTTTGTTCTGCTGCTGCTCATCCGATGTCACACTTTCAGTATATAAGGAAAATTATTGAAATTTAGTACATGTCTTAGGGTTATTTGGCACAACATGAATTACACTAAGGGGTAATTTGATCTTCTGAGTCCATTGGAATGGTTCGTTTCGGCCTCTGAGGTTCCGGCAAGGGGATACAATGAATCAGGGGTCAGGGCACCCCTATAATATGACCTTCAGGGCACAAATCTCAAAAAGTCGAAAAATTAACTTAGTCTCATAATAATGTAATTTGATCTGGTGAATACATTGCAATAGTTAGTTTTGAGGTCTGAGGTTCCGGAAAGGAGATATAGGGGGTCAGAACAACCTGTAAAGGCACCCCTATAATATGACTTTCAGGGGTCGAAAATAAAAAAAATGAAGTTGGTTTCATAAAGTAATTTGACCTGGTGAATCCATTGTAATCGTTAGTTTTGGGCTCTGGTGTTCCGGTAACGAGATATAGAGGGTCAAGACACGTTGCGAAGGCACCCCTATAATAGGACCCTCAGGGGTACAAAAACCGAAAAAGAAATTAGCCTCATATAGTGTATGTAATTTGACACCTCAGTGGATTGGAGCGGTTACTTTTCTTATCCGATGTTCCGGTAAGCCGTTACGATGGTTTAGGGTGCCGTCGGAAGGGCACCACTCCTATATGAAGCTCATGGATCGTGAAATCGAAACAATGACTTATTCTTTCATAAGGTAATTTGACCGGCAAAGGCTATTGGAGTGGTTAATTTTCGTCTACCAGGTACCGATAAGGAGTTATAGGGAGTTAAGCTACCATCATATAAGTCACAAAACCTAGTCTCATATAGGGTAATTTGCTCCGTGACGTGTCGCCACGGGTCCCGACTAATGAGACCAATAACACAATATAACTCGAGTAATTCACGGAGATATTGTCGGTTTCCTGTAGTTTGAATCCCTAAAGCCCATTCAAAAACACGTTTTGACTTAACCCTGCAGCGTAAATATTGAAAAGAGCAGCACACGTTTACAGCTAAGTAGAGAATGAATTGCTCTACAAGTTAGACCAAAAACACCCACATAGCTCAAGCTGTTGCGGAGATGTTGCCGTTTGCTTATATTTATCGGTTTCATGTGCCAAATTATAGATTCAATTTGACCCAAATCCTATATTCCAAAAGAGCCGCGTAGCAAAGTATTATATACAGTCTTATAGAGGGTTATTTTTCCTCTACGACATGATCCCAATTTGACTGAGATATCAACACATTTTATCGAGATCAATAAATAACGTTTCTAAGTTTTTAAATGTTTAGGATAAAAATTGTGGTTTTAACTCAATAAAACTTCATAGATAACATCTGCTTAATCATTAATTAATTCAGCACAGATAGATGCCATGTTTTCGGTTGTTAGTTATGCATAAATCCACACGTACGCAACGGCTGTTCTTATGTCAAAACCACGAACTGAATGGCCCAAAAATTCGTGGCCAGAATGTCTGCCACAGCTATTCGCAATTTAGCGAACATGAATATGGGCTTCGTGATGTACGAACGGAAGTTGCGTACACTTACATTTCTTGGCGACGTATGCTTTTCGCTTGACTTGAATTATTAATGTGAACCACATGCAGTGGTTGTAGTAGGCATCCGATTCATGTCCCTCACGAAAGCTTGATGCTTTTCACCATAGCAAATGATTATGCGGAATCACATAGCTGTATTCGGGGTGTATATATAATTTAATAATTATTTCTTACGGAATTTTTACAAAAAAACTGTGAAGATTTAAAGCTGGGGGCCAAAGAACTGCCAGGGTGGCACGAACTGGGGGAAGGCATCCGTTTTCTCCAAAAATGTCAGGGCTCACTTCCCTCAAAAAATATGAGGAGCCAGACTACGTGTTTCTATATCGAAAGCCGTGCTCGTATACATAAATCGCGATTTGATGGGTGAATAAAACATAAAATCATGGTTTCTACGTGGACATAAGTGTTGGAATCATAAGTTGATTTGACCAAACAACAACCTAAATACACACACTTAAAGTGGACCCACGCCTTATTTGATATATTAGGGTTGAGACGAACGTACCGCACATCTTTTCTGGACTGTGACGTTTACAAAATATTCGCAAAATACTTATGTAGCACCTTAATTTAACTTTAATTAAGCATGTAATTGATTATTGGATCGGGTAATGTTTTGATACGGTTGTTGCTGTTAACATACAGTTATGTATGTAAAGTGTGTATACTTATGATAGCTTTGTTTGTTGGGATACGACATTTGTAGATTTTACGGGTCCTTTATTTTAGCGCTCCCAGGCCGAACTTGGTCAATTTCGTAGACACGACGATAATTTTACCATTCGACTCAGGTCGGTGAGCTGGTTCAGAGTATATTTATCCAATTTTACTAGATTTAGAGCAGATTTTTTAGTTCCCAGTGCCCTTTGATACGCAAAAATTTTGAAAAAATCTTTCTCGATAAATGTATAATTTTATGAAAAAATATACATCTATTCAAATCTACATTTATATACTGTATATTCGAACCGATTTGGTTAACTTGGCCGAATGATTGTAATACCGTCTGATTAAGGAGTTATTGGATTTTTTGTTGTGAAATATGCCTTAGTATAAGCCTAAGTCGTTAACCCGTAAAGCGATTATGCTGATTAATTCGATTCATCTCGGCAATGCGGTTCGAACGTTTCTTAACATTGTGCATTTATCGAGAAAACATTTTTCGAAGTTTTTGGGTACCATTGGGAACAAAAAAATGAAAAAAAATTTTTGCTCTAGGTCTGGCTAACCTGGGTATATTTTGAACGAACTTCTCGAGCTGATTCGAATTTTACCAAAATTATGGCTGTATCTTCACAATAATAAGTTCTTGACCAATGTTGGCCTGTGGGGGCTAAAGGGACCCGATTTTATTACGGTTATTTCATATCGTACCATTTACACCGATTTATTTTCGTAGCTCATGCAGTTATTATGAATTCTTCAGCGCTCAACGAAGAATTGGTTCATTTGCTAATCGAAAGGGACAATCTGCATATGGAACAAGATTCGATGCTGGTCGATATCGAAGATTTAACACAGTATGACAACAGTATTTGTATAATCCGGTTTTAGTATAATGTAAATTTTACTAGATAATTATTTTGTTGCACAACGCCAAGATTCAAAATAGTTATTCAGAGACATTTAATATTCAGCATAGTCACGCAGACATAAATTGAAGTTTGGCTGTGCGGTTAACACTGTCTGAGACTATAATTGCGTCGAAGCATCAATGGGTTTACAGCTTGTAGTATTTCCCTTGCATGTTATTTGCCTTTCCGCTTAACAAACTGTTACATTGTCAGATTTCTCCGTCCCAACCTGTGGAATTATTAGGTAGGTTTCTACTTCTTTGTAATTTTGTTATACTAATAATATATAATTATCTTATATCGCATTGGGGGCTATTATAGACTACTACGGGAAATCAAACGGAAAAGCGCGAAGCTAAACACAGGGTGTCTACGACCGGGAAAAAACCGGGAATCGCATTTCAAACGGGAAAAACCGGGAATCGCATTTCAAACGGGAAAACCCGGGGATTTGACTGAAATGTCGTTTGAGCATTGATGTATTATTTTTGAATAAATAGATTACCAAAACAATATTCTTCCACGTAATCCATTAGGTGAAAACATAATGCTTTAGTATGACGAGATAATGTAGCAGGTTCTGCCCGGTTAACGACCTATGGCGGCCTGAGCGCTCATATTGTGTACGGTACAGTTTAGGAGGTTGTAAGCTAGCTGTTAAAACTAGCTTAGCATTAGCGGTTTTTTAGTCAGAAATTGCGACCTTTCTGAACATTTTAAGCCAATAAACCAAAGCAATATTCCTCCATGTAATCCATTAGGTGAAAACTTAATGCTTTAGTATGACGAGATAATGTAGCAGGTTCTGCCCAGTTAACGACCTGTGGCTAACGAGCGCTCACGGAGTTAATCAATGAAATCAGGGAAAATGAATTTGCAAAATTGCAGGAAACCTAATATTATTTGTATATATATAACAGTATTTTATGTTCTAAATCACACTGCAAGTTTTCAGCAATTAAACTGCAATCTATAGGTGTCAATATACACATATTTGCGAGATAAAATGTCAGCTGTATACCAAGCACGTTGGATACTGGATAATCCGGGTTATTCAAGCTGGTTGGCAGCTGATCCAGTTAATGACAATAATGGCCGATGTGAGCTGTGCGTAAAGACATTTTCTCTCAGCAACATGGGCCTAACTGCAGTTCGTAGCCACACTTCACTGTCAGACAAGCCGTCGAAGCTGCTCAAGCTCGATTTGTCGGCGAAATCGCCACGTTACCAGGCTTTGAAAGACATTGATATCGGCTTTGGAGCCGAAAAGGCGCTTCGTGATGCCAGGGTATGGGATCTTTCTCGGCTGAACTTTTCCCAGGCTTGCCGTTTTGAATGGAATGGTCACCAAGATTTTCGATAGGAGCCCGCTAAGGTTCCGGCTCGTACGCGTTTGTAGTTGCCTATCCCAAAGTTATTGTACTCATCCAGCTCGATTGCCCAACAGCGTATGCAGTAAATGCTCGAGATATATGTTGACACTCGAATCATTTCGGCGCCGATGGCGGACTCTGTTACAACTCAGTTTTCTACATTTTGTGGTGACGCCAAGATTTGTGCAGCTGCTAAAGTCTTTACGGACAGTTGCAGTTTGAGCGAATTCTATGCCGGTATGCTGGAAAACTATGAAGGACTCGCTGATTTGTGGATGGCTGTCCACAAAGTCCTGATATTGTCCCATGGAAACGCTGTCGTCGAAAGTGGTTTTTCGGTGAATAAGGCTTTTCTTTGTGAGAACTTACAAGAGGAATCGTTTATTTCATTGCGACTCGAATATGATGGTCTGCAGTCGCGTAGCCCAGCTACAGATAACGCAGACATTGCTCCAGTACGGCTGAACCGTACGGTCACCGTATCACGATGCGTTAGACGCAAATCGGGAACAACGCGCTCAACAACAAGCGGAATGTAATCAGCGGAAAGGGGCGCAAAAGGAGATGATCGACATGCAACAGAAGAAGCGGCAACTTGAAGCTGCTACGGCGAACAAGCTCAAAACTATGGAACTACGTTTGAGAGAACTACAGAAGCTCCAAGAAAAACAATGACAATTATTGGAAGGTGAGCATTGTCGGTGATTTGAGGTCTCTATGAAATCCCAAAATTCATTTTGCCGAAAGATCTAGGGCAAAATATTTCGTTGAAAACTCGATAATTACTGCTTTATACCTGTAATATGATGTGGCTTTTAGTTTGGATACTGATTTGAGCTAATTTTCATGACTATATAAACCGGGAATTTGGCCTCCGGGAGCCGGGAAAATGACTTTCGGAATTCCGTAGACACCCTGTAAGCATAACTCATTAAAAACGGCCTGTTATTGCAATCCAGGGCTATCCGCTGTGGAGGAGGGGGTGGGGAGACCCCTCCTTCTCACTTTGCAAATCATCATGTTCTGAGATTTTCCCCCATGTCCGTCCCCCCACTCGGCCGAAACCACCCACGTTCAACTAAATCTAAAACATTTTTACTCCAGAAAATTTATGTTTTTGGTTTGCAGATTGCTTTTTAAACATTAATTACCACTATTTATAATAATGCTAAAACATCGTCTTATAGCTTAAAGATACAGTCACGGTGCTAAAACAACATGAAATATAGGAATAAATAGTAATTTTAAAGAAAATTTAACCCACCCCTCCACTTCAATCGAGAATGAATATGGGGGCCGAATTCCGCCCCCCACTTTCGGGGGCTGTGGTCAGGCCAGCTATCATTTTTAAAATTCTGAAAAATGTGAAATTAATTATCTGATTTAACATTCTTCACTTGTGTTGCACTTCACTGCGCTTGTGTTGCAGGAGTGAGGCGGGATAGTGGTTTAAGCCAGTTATGAAAACCGGCGTTCAGTCCCAAAAAGGAATCACCATTATTTGTATGGTTAACTGTATTACATACATACCTTACGGGTATTTTATTTCAAAAGCCGTTGTCTATATGATTTTTTGATTATTTTCTTTTATAGTTAGAGGCTTGAAAAAAATGACGGTACAGTAGTGTTCAGCTTCAAAAATATATATTCATGGTTATACTCAAATTCATATTATAGGATTCTAGCAGTCACTATTTCCTGAAAAATCTATTTCACCACAGTTTAACA
>JASANE010026639.1:0-14512 GCA_030248225.1 Trileptium ribeirensis
ATTAGCAGTCCTGAAACCACCATGCGTCACGTCAAACGACACGATGAACCATGTCATGCATGCTCAATGAGGGATTGTCCCGATGAGGATCGGACCCCTTTGGAGCGACGCGGATTCTTCTGAGAGGTAGCCTGATTCTCTGCAGCTCCGCAACCGACCCCTCCAAGCGGTTCGCCGAAAGCGCGTTGAGAATTTTTAAAATATCGGACGAAAATTTGCAGATATCACAGTAGTACCGTCAAAAGTCGGGGAGAAATTACAAAAATGGAGGAAAATTGGCGAAAATTGAGGAAAAATTTGAGTATCAAAAATATCGAAAAGTTAGCGCCCCCGATTCAGCCTCATACCTCCGCCGATCGGATGATTCCCTGAGGATGCCGAAACGCTCCACATTCCACAGCACCCGTATTCCCCTGCGACTTCGGACCTCGTGCATGTATGAACCATGTTCATTGATTTTATAATCATACCTTTAAATAAATTTATTCCTTTGTGACATGTTTATATCATACATGCTCATAGGGAAGGCGGTACGGGCGGATACCCATTCTGAGGCTCCGACGCCCTTCCCCCCATACACACATTATTATATTAGGTTTCTAAAATCTTAAGCTCAAATTCTGACAACAATTTTTATTAGTTTTTGCATTTTTCAAACATGGAACGTTGTTTTTTGACATAGCAGACCAGAAAACGGAAAAAACCGGACAATGATTAATTAAAAAATCCTGAAACAAAGTTTTTCCACCATATTCAAAAACTGTGCATTCTGATTTTCAATTTGCTCGGTTTCTTACATTTTTCCAATTGAAAAATTGTGATCATATTTTTTTACATTCTGTTGAAAGTTTGAGCTCCAGATTTAGGGCAGAAAATTTGGACTTGCGAAAGCAGCTTATTGCAATGTGTTAAGCTGTGCTGGTCCAAGCTTATTGCAACGTGTGTGTTGCGCATAACCCTATTGATTCAGCGGTTTCTCTTCGTTACCACGTGGTATCATAATGATTTGGAATGGTCCAAGCTTATTGCAACGTGTGTGTTGCGCATAACCCTATTGATTCAGCGGTTTCTCTTCGTTACCACGTGGTATCATAATGATTTGGAATGGTCCAAGCTTATTGCAACGTGTGTGTTGCGCATAACCCTATTGATTCAGCGGTTTCTCTTCGTTACCACGTGGTATCATAATGATTTGGAATAGATATGAATGTCTCTTATATTTCTCAAAAAACAAAAACAGGTGAATTTAGGTTATATAGTTGTTGTCAAGGCAAACATTTACAGGTTTGCGATATGAGGGAAGACTCCCCTCATTTGATACTATTGCGCGTGATCCTGGTTCCCGCAATTCTTACATGGTGAAAAAATAGCAAACCGATCTTTCTTATCAAGTGCTTCTAGAATATTGATTTATCGTTAAATTCTTTCACTGATATATTAGTTAGATATCTACAAAGAGAAGGTACAGTTAGCTTAGATAAACAACCTGTAAGAGACTATGATAGATTAAGGTATATTTTCGAGAAATATTTCAATGATTATGACTAGAGAACAGTGTAGTTTATAAACGAATATTTGAGTATTTAAGAAGGTTCTTGATCACAATGAATGTGAAAATTTCTAATTTTTTTAACACACTTAACACATTTATATGTTATTTAGATAACCTGTCATGCTGTTATTCATCGATCCGTCCATTCCGCCGGATCCCGACCGTGACATGCTTCCATTCATCGCAATCTTTGGAACTGGCAAATCCTGTGCACTCACAATCGTAACCATCAGCGCATTTTTGTCGAAATTATATCGAAGATTAAAATTGAGAAATCCACCTTCCGCGCCGTTGCCGGTTCCATCTTCCGATAGCAAGCTACCCTTTTTGGTTTGATTGAGAATTTCACCGTTTGCACTTTTTACGGTCAGCTCCGGACCTCCCTCGATGTCGTCCATTACAATCTGCGAATCTAGAGCTGCGGCATCCTCGTTTTCAACATAACTAGACGACATGTTGTTTGATCCAACCGGTTCGTAGCGACTATTAGTTGACTTAGTACCGCCGCCAGACTCGTCGAGTCCTCCTTCCCTAGAATCCCACAAGCATACTTATATATATTTTGTTATTTGCGACTTCAACAAAGGTCAGATAGCATAAAATTATTCAAATTGATTTTAATTTAAATTGATTGAGTCATTGATTATATCATATATCTATATTAACCAATATGGAAGGTCAGAATTACCCTGAACACAGCTAAACTTGAACCTCTAGCCTCCACCAGGCAGCGGTTAATATATCTGTAGTAACTAATACCTGCCCATGTTGTATGGATTATACGTTAGACGAGGAGGCAATGTGGGCACTTAAGTGCTTAACTGAAATCTACAAAATTTTTAGAACCAAAACGCGTACTACTAATAAACGGAAAAGCAGTCAACTCGTTTGATGGTGACCCAATTTAGCCGTCGCGCTGCGTTTTGGGATTTACACGCCATTTAGCCCTCGGCTTATGACAACGCTTTATCCTGTATGGTGGCACGTAACCGATGGCACACTGCATTGCCGAGTGGCTCCAACTTTCTTCTGAATGGGATCGGCGGGAAAAATGGTGGTGTCAGATTAAAGCTTGAAACCTCACAATTTGCCTAACCTGCCAGATAAGTTTGAACTTCTAACATTCACACGCTAGACAGCAGTTCAAATTTGCATTTGAATTTGGACTTGAACGAAAAGACAGGCGCAAAAACGTTGCATATAAGCACCTTCATGATAGCGATTTCAGCAAACGCTCAGTTTTGTCCTAAATGTCATCACTGTTGTCTTCGCTATAAAACGTGTGTTAACCTTTCTGCAATAAATGATGATCCATATCAGGCTATGTCCTTTCCAGCAAGGATGAACCCATCACGGCTAACACAAGTACCATATAATACCGCTGGATCATAGCACAGCTTTTTACTTTTAACCTACAGAGAATTAACCTTTTTCTCAGCCGCAGTGTATCAAATAAGAGAAAACAACAAAATTTTGATTAATGACTATACTATTTATTGTAATATTCGGATTCATAGATGTCCTATTTTAATTATTTATTGCATTTATTATAAAAGACATACTGTAAATATATAATGAATTGTCGTCAAAGTTGAATTAACATTTTTTAAAAATTTCACAGCAGTATCAGGGCTAATACAAAACTATTCTAAATTTTGTAAGAGGGTGAAATAAATATATATTTAGAAACAATACATAACAACAGCTCAAAAGGTCGAACTTCGTTTAATATCGGAGGCTATCGGCATTAAAAATGAGCAACTGACACCACCGCATTGGAATACAGCTTACAATACGAATAATAACAGTTACGTGTCAACTTAACTCAAAGAAAATCTTTAACTCATACTGTCCAGGTTATTATTATTAATTCGATATGTCGTCCCGAGGCAAGTAATATTCCGAATTGATTCAAAGCGCAGTTTAAAGAATAAACCGTTAAATAAATTGAATTGATGATAAATTTGCTGCCTCAAAGGGCAGAATAAAAGGGATTCCCATCATCGTTTTAGTTGACGAATCGACATGTTATGTCATTAGCTAGAAAATGCGGCCCTCCTGAAGCAGGGGAAATCACGGACGGCTTCTGCCATCTTTTCAGGTAGAGCCTCCATATTCTTAATTTATAGTTGTACTAAAGCATAGAACTTAGTTAGGTGCATGCGGCTTTTACGCCTCTCATATCTAATGATGTATGTAATTTAATATTTTCACTGCGCACGGTTTAAGCAACGCATTCCAATTCCTAGCGTAAAACATAGAGTTTACACAGAGAATAAGAGATAAACATGATTTAGGTGACAATTTGAATACGATGCAGAAGTTGTTTAGGCGCTGGCTTTAAAAAGCTTACAGAATACATGCTTAGTACTAGTGGATTGGCCGCTATTAATATTAGCAGTTATCGTTAAACTCAGGTGAAAAATTACGCTAAGAAATCCAATTTTGGTATTGCGTGGTTGCGAATAAATGGTAATTTTAAGTTCCGTTTGCAACAATAATGCTTAGCTTACTTCGCAATGAGTTCTCGCTGCTCTGGATTGTCCGGTGACTGAACAGGACTTGGTGATTTTTTGAGACCACCAGGCCCAGCGGCTGTTTTGAAACTTATAACAGGTTTCACATTTTTGGGCAACAAAAATTGTTTCAATTGCCGATCGTGACTTTGTTTCAGCGACGACCGACGATGTCGAAAATAGAGATACGCAGTTAGTAACGATGCTGCGACAAAGACTACCGTTCCTGTTATTAGACCAACAACAAATTGTGCAGGAACTGAAAATAAATAAAAATACATTATAAATAAAAAGTAACAAAAATATAAATAGCAATGATTTATAAATTTATTCATTTGCACATAACAACATTTCTTGGGTCATTTCCTTTAACCCTGCCCGAACTTATTCAATTTTAAAGATATTGTAACAATTTTGGGAGAATTCGATTCAGCTGGATGAAATGATCCAATAATATATATCAATTTTGGCCATGTTTGTGGCAAGGAATTTTTCCCATTTTTAGTTCCCCTAAGGACCGCAAAATTTTTGCAAAATATATTTTAGTATAATTGTATACACCCTTTGGGGACCCCATTGCCGAATTGAGTCGAATGGTGACGAAATCAGTTTCCCGTGGGACTAAGGAAGCTTACCGAATCGTGGCCCATACTTCTTATCACAATAAACTCTCGGTAATCTCGTTACTTTATGAATCGATTGAGTTGATTTCGATAAAAGTCGACTCACCATCTCAATGCGAATTCATCTCCTATACTCTGCAAACTAATTAATGCTCGTAATCTAGCTAATGAAATAACGACTTTTGAGTATCTTCTTAACAGTGTACACTTTAAGATTAATGCCTTCTGTGGAACGTGGTTACATGAGGACTTTACAAAAACAATGATTGAATATCCACAGTTTTCAGTTTTTGGAATGATCGCATAAATACCCATTTTGGGTGAGGAGCTGCCGTCTTTGTACATAATTCCGTCAAAACATAACCTGCTACTTGTTCCAAAACTTAGAAATTTGGTGTGTCGGGGATTTGTAGATTCCAAATGAGCATCGATTGATATGTATTAACAGGCCACCAAATAGTACCCTGGAATATACAACTGATCTGATTGATCAGTTAAATAAATTTGGCAAAGTAAAAGTAACCTAATACTATATTAGGCGATTTCAATTTTCCGGAAATAAGCTGGACCTTGCTAACCTGGCTAAACTCTGGTCAAGCTCCTATTTTTGTGGAACTTACTATTTAAAAAAAGGTTTTAGTCAACTAATCCATTTTGCTAGGTGACAACACGCTTGAATAAGTTTTAGCAAATTCATTATTAAAGGTTATCGATATCTCACAAGATGAGTTGTTTTTCGACCATTGATATACTGATTTTTCTACTGTGGGCGACAGTATTGGTGAATTTCGGTCTCATGTTGAATTGTATTATGAATTTAGAAATGCTTATTAATATGTTATTTCTGAATATCTATGGTAGTATATTATATGTTTTGTGCAGTGTTTAGCCTGGAAGGCAAGAGTCCATATTTTGGTCAGTCATTCTAAATATCATAGACACGTTTGTTCCAAAGATACTAATTAATGCAAAAAGCCTGTACCCTGCCTACACGAAATGAACGTTGAAAAATATAAAAATAAACTTTGGGATCTGGCAAAACTAATGATTTCAACGAACATAAAGCGTTTAGAAAAAAATATGTGAAAGCTATTGATAAATATACAACAATCGGGAAAACGGTATCAGTAAAAATTACAGCAGAAATTCAATTTATAATTATGTCAATAAAAGCAGTGTTGTTAAAGTACTGTTACGGCTCTGAAAGCACCTAACCGTTTTCATAAAACTTTTTAGAACTCTTAAAAAATTTTATGTTGTAAAATTCTAGCATACCCATTTGCTTCAGTTTTGTTTCTGATAATAACTGTGTAAATTGTGATGTTTGTCATATAACTTAAAGCTCGATTTCATGGGTTTCATTTAGCCTAATGGTGGTATGGAGTGCCATCTAAGTATTGCAACACTCCTGACGGCTTCAGCCAGTTGTTTCTAAAACAACTAATGGGTAAATGATATATCATGCAACAATCTTTTGTGCAAGGCCTTTTACCGAAAGCGTGCGTAAAACCGAACATTGCGCCATTATATAAAATGGATATTCATATGAACCGTTAAATTTTAGTCCGCTTTATTTACTATCTCTTGCTGATAAACTTTTAGAAACAATATGTGACGCTCTAGAATTATATTTGCATGAAAACAACTTACTATTATGTGGTTTTGTGTCTAAAAACCCACTTGTACTCAATTATTTGAAACTATCGATGAGTAGTCTTTTGCTGTGGATTCCAAGAAAAATGTGGATATAGTATACGTTGAGTTTGCAAAAGTATTCGATACTGTGTCGCATGTTAAGTTAATCTATAATCTGTCATCATTTGATATTAGTTGAGGCTACTAAGGTCGCTAAAAGCATTCCTAAATAATAGACAAATTCGAGCGAAGGTGGATAACACTTTGTCTAAACCACGAAGTCTAATAAAGTTAATCTATAATCTGTCATCATTTGATATTAGTTGAGGCTACTAAGGTCGCTAAAAGCATTCCTAAATAATAGACAAATTCGAGCGAAGGTGGATAACACTTTGTCTAAACCACGAAGTCTAATAAAGTTAATCTATAATCTGTCATCATTTGATATTAGCTGAGGCTACTAAGGTCGCTAAAAGCATTCCTAAATAATAGACAAATTCGAGCGAAGGTGGATAATACTTTGTCTAAACCACGAAGTCTAATATCTGGGGCACTTAATGGTAGCGTCCTTGAGCCCACTTTATTTTTGTTATATAGTAATTTTATGGTGTCTTGTTTAGACGTTTCATTTAAAATATGTGCTGATGATGTCAAAATAACATTCTAAATTTGATAACAATGATAAATATTCTCATGTATCAAAGCAAAACGCAGTTAACCTTGTGTGAAGTTAGTCTTCTGACTGTCAGCTTGCCATATCGCCATCAAAATATGGAGGTTTACATCTTGGTTAAAATAATCCAAAAATAACCTATAGTATAAATGGCATTGACTTGCCCACTTAGCGTCAAGTAAATGATTCGGGGGTATTAGTTAACTGTTATCTAAAATTTAAATCTCATATAAATTCAATCATTTCGAAAGCGTATCCTATTATTCGTATGCTCTCTCGCTTTTTTATAGATTGTAACTCAGATGTCTTACTCCTTCGCTATAAATCCTTTGTTCGACCTCTTTCGGAATATTCATATAGGAGATTGACAAATTTGAACGTATACAAAGATATTTTACTTGAAGATTAGTTCACAGAACCATCAGTGTGCCCGTGAGATAAAATATAACATATATAAATATAATATAACATTAGAAAAAAGAACAGCCCAGATCGGGGGTTCCGTTGCGGCAGCCCCCGACTTAGGCTTAGAGTATGTCTCATATAAGGACCTTAGCTTACGCTAAGATAAAGGGTTAGGCATAGTATATCGAAACAGAATGGCCTGCATTTTATTTCCGCCCCTGAGTTTTACTTGGCAAGTGGCTCTATAAATTACATTTAGTTCCTAAGACTTAATAACCTAGACCCTTTAGAGTTGCGGCATCTGCTAGCAAACCTTTGCATGATTCTTAAATGGCTCAACTCAGTTGTAAATTCTTGCCAAATCCTTTTCATGTTCTCTTAGAATACCAGTACACGAGGAACGTTAAAAACTGGCTAAAAATAAGTTCCACAACAGCATGGCAAGAAAAAGTTTTGCCATGCGACATATTGATATAAGGAGCTCTCTAGGTAAATCAATAGTATGTTTAGTGAATACAAGAGATATTAAACTTCAGCTGGAGAAGAACAAGATTATTGTGAATGAATATCTCTTCTATGACCCGAAATTAGGTTACATGTAAGAGTAGGATCCATTTTCCTTTCTAACCTTTCATATTGAATATTCTTGGTTACTGCATTCATGCTTCAATTTTTTTATATCTGTTACTTTCTTGCATGTTGTATATATGTTGTATGCAAGTAATCTTGACGTTCAACAATATTTGACTTTCAATTATACGGGGAGCGTTAATGTTGTCTAACCTGGCTGCTGCATTGCAAAACGCATTGTGCTACACAATTTAGGAATTAATATTTTTCTTTCACTGCTACTTCGGTATTCCAGCAAAATCACCCGAATGTGAACAATTCGCGATTATATTCATGCAAGTCATCAGTATTATTGTTTATATTCCTATATATCTTGTAAAATGTAACAATCTTTTAAACTGTGTCACTGAGCTTTCATTGCGAGATGCTTATAGTATGCTTTGAGGTGTTAAACTCAATACGTTTTTATTTACGTTCGGGCGTCATTTTTTATTTTTATTTACGGCCCTTTGGTTGTCATTGTTTTCGTCCTCAGCACATTTTGCGAGATTAAATATTGCAATAATTTTTGGTTCAATTTCAAAATTTAATAGAATTTTAACATCCAGAACATTAATTCGACTCTTTTCGGCAAATTTGTATCGGTGGCTTTAGAATAGCTAATCAAGCAGCAGTAGTACTGCAATATGCAATAAGAATACACCCATTTGCCATATTTGAAAGTATTATTGTGATCATAGAAGAAGACAAACCACGTGGAATAAATTATAATATAATAAACAAATATCTAAGTCACGCGTAAAAACGCCTTCTGGCAGTATTATTGATCGTTATGTCAGTCTGATTAGTTAATTAACAACAAATTTTATGTCACATTAACATGAGGCAAGTGACAAGTGTGGGACACTTATTCACTCCATAGCGTTTATGCTGAATCTTGTTGCTATTAATTCCGGTCACATGGCTGTTAGACAGTATCCAACTTGTAAAAACCCATTGCTTTTAGATCTTTGATACTAGGCTCAGGTTAGCTAAGAGCAAATGAGTAACGAAAACAGTTACAGGAAGCACAATGACATCACGATTTACGCAATCTACGACCCAATACTTCAAAACAAACGATAAGCATGTGAAGCGTTTGGGCTCATTGAAGCGGAAATATATGCACCAACTGTACCCATAATTTGCGTTTCCAAATTTCTTTAAGATTCTGAGATGCTATCAAAATTATTAGCACACACTGCGGTTTTTGATCATGCAGAAAACTAACACAAGCATTATTGGGAAACGGATTGACTTATTTTTAACAGTCGACTCATTTTAACAGTCGTCTCCAGTTTAAGTGTATATACATCTGTGTGTATCCCTTTTAGTTGGGAAGTATAGACTGAACGATATTGTTTCTTGCTAAAATGTTAACAGTAATGTAATGACGAATAGAACAGATGACTAAAATTTTTACAGCCTTTATACGACCGATTTGTCCCAGCTATGAGAGACATAAGAAGGTAATTCACGTAATTAGAAGCTGAAATCTCTTCAAATTTTGAAGAACTGGCCTGCTACATTGATTTGCTTCAAGCCTTTACTCTTTACTGTAAATATATACTTAAACAACCTACTCAGTACCCACAATATTGACATCATTTGTTCAAAAAGTTGCTATTATGCCTGAATGTTTAACATTGGTTTTACAATTCTCGCAATTTTGGATTCATGTGAGTTCATGGACGTATGTCGACTACTGATGACTTCATTTTCACTGATTGTACGTTGTAATATTACGGGAAAACAGAAAATCGTGTTAATTCTTACATCAGCCTTAGTGTTGTAATTTTATCTGTAACCTGGCATTTAATAGTATACATATCATTGGTCCGTTCAGTCCAAGTACGTATTCACAATCCATACCTGAACATCCGTGACATCTGACCAAAACTACATTATAAAAATTACCGGAAGAGTCGTTTTGTATGTCAAGTGATGGCGAAAACACTAAATTTAGTTTAAATGATAAGCAAATTTTATTGCTTTGATCTATCGCTTGATAATGACTTGTCCAATTTGGCTGAGAGTTGAACATTAAATACGCTTTACGCAGCTCATATATGAAGCATAATGTATGTTATGCGGTAAAAAATCATTTTATGCTAAATTTGTCACCCAAAACATAAAAAATATTGACGTCTTCCTGGATGCAAGCATTCATAAAGACTTTGTTTCATTCATGTTAACATCCGAAAGAACGTTCCAAAACTAAAAATCAAATTTGATGATTTTTTATATCAACAATATATGAATTGAAAGATCTCGATTTCCAAAAGTGCCTGAAACATTTATTATAGACAATTTTTTGTTCTGAAAATGTACCTGATGACGTTCTTGCTATATGTAGTATGATATATTGGATTGAATTTAAAGTTGAAATGGTGCCAGACTAATACTATGCTCAAAATTTGAAAAACACGGAAGTAGCATCCAAAGTTAGAGACCCTCAGGGCTAAAATATTTAGTCGTATTTCGCTGGTATAATGGTTTTGAAAGTTATCTTTACTTGAGTTGGATCGCTCCAAGATTCTTGACGGATTTACATCATTGCTGCACGGCATAGCTTAGCCCGCAAATGTTTTTCTTAATGGTTTATGTAAATTATAATTATGCCTGACCTAGAGGTACTATCACACGTAAACATGTAGTCATGTGGCTGAATGTATCCATGGCCGGCGCTAGAAGCATCATACCCCAATTGGTGGGACCTCACACACGTGGGCTTTCTCATATTTTTTAAAATGTTAATCACTTCCAGCAGACTAGTGGTTGAATTTGTCTTCACAAAATAAGCACAGAAAGCTCTAGAATTTTGGTCGAAAACTCTATAATTTTTGCCAAATTTCATATAATTTGCAGACGATGGGGGCATATGATGCGGAGCTTCTGGGATCTGGTCTCATCAATAGTCAGGAGCCCCCAAGGTCATAGTACGGAGGAGTGGCCCATATCCAATAAACGGCCCAGGCCATATCCACTATTGCTGTATGAAATTCTAAATCCAAATTGGTACTTTCACAATAGGAAATTAGGATAAAAGATGGATGAGCTTCATTAATAAATTTAACCTCATTGTTGGCTTCGCCCAAGCCTGTCATCGACTTCGACGGCACACTAATTTTTTTTGCTCACACACATATATCTATTATTAAACGTTTGCCTAGCCAGGATTCAAATGAGCGCTGTATAACATGATATATATAACATTTTTTTTCAATTTAAATTGCCATATGTGCGTTTTAAAGATCATGCACGCGACGCAATAGCAACAACAGAAACGTTGCGAAAACAGAATAATTAATTATGGTAATTAATAAATGCCACAATTCTTTCATGACATGGTGCATGTACCACAGCCATAACGTGATAACATTGAGTGAAGTCTTCAAAAAAACTGGATCATGATGAACTACAGAGATTTGGGAGAAACAGGGAAGTTTCATACTTTTTGTCTTCACGACTTTAAGACAGCACTGCTAATAAATTGGAATATAGAAATTTTTTACATAGATAATAGATAAATGTGTGGTTCGGCGATGAAATCGGTCCTGTGTGTACAAGGCCACATATTGTTGCTCAGATTGATTAGATAGACTATTAATACAAGTGATGCGCAGCATATGATTTTTTTGCTTGAATAGCACTGTAGTAGATTCCTTTGTACCCGAATTGTTTCTACTGTAAACGAAATATACAGTTAACTGCGCATTTGTTAAGTTCTTTAAAATAAGCGTTTAGTATCCCGCATAGTATTAAATAATACTGAATTTGCATTTTCCACTAAACCTGCGTCCCCACGTTTATATTGGTAGCTCAAAATTTGATATATTGCATCAGTGCACAAAGTTCAGAAGAAGATAACATTGTCAGCACCTGAAACTTCTTGAAACAATATTTCACAAAATTATTGCAAAAGTTGAAATTCTCAATCTAATTTTGAAACATAACTCCACGATTTGCCACAATTTAGCAATACAAGTAGCAGCTAAAATTTAGATCAAATTTTGTGTCCAAATTTTGAAAGTGTGAACACCCGTTCATTGAATTTCTTAACAAATAAGGTGTGTCATGCTACAAATCACTAATTGTGTTGCTGAGGAAAAGTTGTGGTAACATGTTTCATTACTTGAATCCATGAGCGTCAGGCGCAAAGTACATCAGTGATACTAACACTGTAAACAAAATTTACTGTTTAATTTGCCCTGCGTACATTATTCGGTTTAAATCCTACACTCCTTCAATCCAATGCATATACCGGCATTACAGGTAGGAGTCACAAGCAAAATGATTATAATTAATCACCAAAAAATTGTTGGGTGATAAATTTTCAATATGGACCGCGGACATTGGATCGTGGCCACGAATTTCACTACGTATTTGCCAAGTTTGGCACTACTTAAAAGCAGTTAGCACACGTACTTTGCTATTCTCTTCGTTATCTAGGGAGCACACGCCCCTGGTCTCCCATGGCTACTCCCTTCGTGGACATCTTGTGGAAATTAGTCAAGCTGAACTTAAGATCATTTTGATTTTAGTTAACAGCACAGTCCACGTTAATTAATAATGGCGATATAATTAATAATTCCAATTATGTCAGCAGTTCGAGTTCACCAAAGACATAAAATTCCTATAGTTTGGAAAATAATGAATCTGTGCAAGCTCAAGCATATATCTCATCAAAAGAATGGATTTGTTGTGAGATTCATGTATCCATCATTTGCTACGTATTGGACGTCGCGAAAGCCTTCTTAAATAATCTTCGGTCAGCTGGCCAATGGCGTTTACGGATTTTCTGTCACTAAGGGTTGCGCCAACAGTTATGGGCTGGCTTGTGGCCTGCAGCGGTTTATACATTTACTGTCGTATGCCGAGTAAATTAAACGAGACTACCAGGACTTCCTAACGCTCGACGTCCGGATGTTTAAAGATATTCGCGATCATCGGCAGTTTCACTTGTAAACCGGCCGTTGCACATCACTAGAGGTTGCGTATCTCATGTCTTATGTATTTATATAAATGTTTGGGGACAATCAACTCCAATCGGGTTTCTATACCGCCACATTGTGATCATGAGTTGTATATTTGACAGCGTTCTCAATCAAAAATATACCGGATACCGGACTTATTCGTGCTAACGTGTGCGCTTGGGGAACCAAAACCCTTTCTGGACAGACCATATGCCCATTAGCAGGTTTTAAAAATTAAAAAGGTGCTGTCACATGGAAAAAAATTGAAAACAATAAATTTTTAACTTATACAGCCAAAGATGCAGATGTTCACAGTCATAAAGTATATATATGTTTAATGAAGCAAGTATTTTCAATTTATATATTATATGCTATGTATGTATATATGTGTGGGTATGTGTAGGTATATTAAACAAACGTAGTTTAGCCCAGGTACAGGTACTAGTACTAATTATAGAATAATTTGACAAAAAATAGAAAATAGTGTTAGGCAGTCGGAAGCAAAGAGATATAATAATTATTAGTTTCACCAAAAATGCATGCCATTTTGTTGAAGAGTATGACACTGTTCAACTTATAAAATGTTGGCCTAATCTATGTCGCGAGCAATACTCGCTATTTGCTGTCCCGCCATGAATGCATCGCGGCCAATGTGTCCCCTTTAGTACCGTGTTCGGGCCCCCGTACCCCCAATTGGGAGAGGGGACGCATAAATCAAGGGGCCTCACGCAAAATACAATTTTTCTGGCTCATAAAATCACTTCGAACAGAACCAGTTTCCGGTTCTACATTTTCATATTTACAATCGTTATACTCCCAGATTCTTCATATATTCTGATTTTTTTAATTGTACTTTGATCAAATTAGCGTTTGAATTAGTGTCTAAAAAATTCTTTCCGGAAATAAAATACTATGCACGAGGGGCGTCGCCACGCGGGGCGGAATGCAGAAGGGGTTACTCGCACCATCATTTGGTCCAGACATACTATCGTTTGGGAGGCCACTCACTCCAGAGTTTGGGGGGGGAAATTGCCTTGCTAACGCTGGCCTCAGTACAGAAATCTTGAGCAGACAAAATGACCCTCTCTCACGAAATGCAGAGGGACATTTATCACCAATCTCGCCCACGAAATGCCTTGAGGAAAGATAGATTGTGCTCCCCAGGAATTGCAGCAGACAGTGCGAAACCCGCCGCGACATATCTTTGCCCTAACAGTGAATAGTCTGGAGAGTGTCATACTCTTAAGTAAAATAGTACACTTTCTTAATTGCACAGATGGGCGTCCGTACGAAATCATGCGAAGTAGCCTGACGCTACGCTGCATTGACGGATCAAATATTGCTTCGCACTGTCCAATTACGAGCTACACTGTCATTATATGAATATATTTAACGATGTTTTCTACACTGTTCGCTTAATACAACCGATTTCGAATCTGTATTTCGCCGAAAAATTTTAGTAGTCGGCACCGACGCATAATTACGGATATGCGCTCAACAGACCATTCTAACTGTTACAAGTT
>JASANE010026640.1:0-17966 GCA_030248225.1 Trileptium ribeirensis
TTACGCGGAAAAACTATTAGTGCTTCAACCAGATTTTTAACCCAAATTTTCAGAATGCAATCTACACACTTGTTACGCTGCAATCAGAATCTTTTTCGTTTTTTGTGTGTTATATCGTCCCTTCTCTTTGATTCGGTGCTGCATTTCTAACTGGTATTACAACGAAGAGATTTTAGGTCATATTTTCTTTTGTGATGCTCACCCGAGCTCAAGCACCAGTTTCTTGCTGATTTCTCTTTATAAACATGTAGTATATATTGTTGACATAACTTACTTTTGGCAACTCAGTTAGCTGTAACAATAGCTTCTGCTACTACAATGTAATGCAGTATAGCAAGCAGGTCTATGTTTTTTTAGTATTTCGGGTTTCAAATCTTGTGCGACGTTATTAAATATTTATAGGCAGAAATTATAACTATAAGAGACGGATTTAGGTGACCAATCTTCATCTGTCTATTAACGGTTTTAGTTATCGGAAACATAAATTGTGTACACTATAATTGTTGTATCTCTATTTTTTCTAAGCTCATTTCTTAATGAACACTGAAAACTTCGTCGAACGTAAAGTTTTAAAGCTGTGAGTGTCTAACACCATTCTTATTACATTATATTTTCACGTCTGAGATCGATTATACATATATACCTAGATCCAATCCAACGCTGAATAGTAATAAAATAAACACAGAGGCGAGAATTATTTTATAACTATTTAAGCGTTTAATATTCCTGAACGATTATACCACGCGTTAAGTAACGCGTGTGTAACATTTTGCCCGAATAACTATAAAAGAATCCTGGAACGATTTAAATCATGTTACAAAATTAACCTAAATTCGCTGTGGGCTGGTGTGAGTTATCAAACGAAATGATCGTATATATACCTATTATAAGGTACCGTATAGCTTGTCTGGTGATCAACATAACTTTTATATTGTGCATGCTAAATCTTTTTTTTTATTTTGATCACACTGAATATTATACCAACCACTATGTTAGTAACCTAAATTCGCTGTGGGCTGGTGTGAGTTATTCGAAACGAAAATAAATCGTACATGTGCCTCTTTATAGGGTCCCATGCCTCTCTTTGCACTTATAATAAATTAGGAACAGTTTTTCAAGCTTTTATTTTTATATTGTTGCATGTATAAATCTTTTTTATTTGATCACACTGAATATGTATTCCGACTCTATGTTCGTCATTTCAATTCACCTTTGATTACGTTCCTTTTTCTGGAACAATGATAGTATATATACCTATCATAAGGTACCGTATAGCTTGTCTGGTGATCAACATAGATTTTCAATGGTGCATGCTAAATATTTTTTGATTTGATCACACTGAAATATTACACCAACCACTATGTCAGTTAACCTAAATTCGCTGTGGACTGGCGTGGTTTATTAAACAGAAATGATCGTATATTTGATACCTATTCATAAGGTATTTTATAGCTCTGTCTGGTGTTCAACATAACTTTTATGTTGTGCATTGCTATCAATCTTTTTTGGATTTTGATCACGCTGCATATTATACCATCCAACTATGTTAGTCACCGTTGATTGGCTGTGGATCTGGCATTGACTTTATCAAAACGCAGTGATCGTATATTATACCTACTACAAGTTAGCCAATACCGTATCTGGTTATCATCATAACTATCATATATGTGCATGTAAATTCTTTTTCTTTTTTTGATCACATCTGACATGATACTTCCAACCACTTATGTTCAGTAACCTAAATTCGCTGTGGACTGGCGTTTTTTATCAAACTAAATGATTAGTATATACTCTATTATAAGGTACCGTATAGCTTGTATGAGTGATCAGGACATAATTTTTCTATATTGTGCATGCTAAATCATTTTTTTGTTTTATTGCACTGCGTATTATACCAACCACTATGTCAGTAACCTAAATTTGCTGTGGACTGGCGTACTTATCAAACGAAATGATCAGTTATATATACCTACTATAAGGTACCGTATGAGCTTGTCTGGTGATCAACATTTTTTTTTTTCTGTGTTTTCTAGATTTTTGTTTTTGATTGTGCCCGCACTGAATATTTATACCAACCACTATGTTCTTCATTCAGCACTTGGTGGCCTTGGATAGACCGTGTTTTTTATGAGACAAAGATGGGTTGTATATACTATCTATTCTGCAGCTCACATATGTCTTTTCTTCTATGAACATTGAGCATCATTTGCATGCTAGATATTTTGATAGCAGCTGAATAGTCGTGACGGTATGTGGTTGACCTTGAATTCCCTGTAGAGTAATGTTGAGGTTTCAAACAAATAAACATCACCTGTGTCCCTCTATAAGGGTCATGTGCTTTTCTGGCTGGTCAACGTGAGTTTATGTATTAGTCAGATATTTTCTGGTGGCACTGGATATACCGGCATATGTCCTACTAAATTCTCACTGGCTAGTAGTTGAACAAAAATAGTAGCTGATACACCTCTTATAAGTTACATATATTGTATCATAGTAAAGCATTTGTGTGTGCATGCTAAATCTTTTTTTTTTATTTTGATCACACTGAATATTATACCAACCACTATGTTAGTAACCTAAATTCGCTGTGGACTGGCGTGACTTATCAAACGAAATGATCGTATATATACCTATTATAAGGTACCGTATAGCTTGTCTGGTGATCAACATAACTTTTATATTGTGCATGCTAAATCTTTTTTTTTATTTTGATCACACTGAATATTATACCAACCACTATGTTAGTAACCTAAATTCGCTGTGGACTGGCGTGACTTATCAAACGAAATGATCGTATATATACCTATTATAAGGTACCGTATAGCTTGTCTGGTGATCAACATAACTTTTATATTGTGCATGCTAAATCTTTTTTTTTATTTTGATCACACTGAATATTATACCAACCACTATGTTAGTAACCTAAATTCGCTGTGGACTGGCGTGACTTATCAAACGAAATGATCGTATATATACCTATTATAAGGTACCGTATAGCTTGTCTGGTGATCAACATAACTTTTATATTGTGCATGCTAAATCTTTTTTTTTTATTTTGATCACACTGAATATTATACCAACCACTATGTTAGAGTGGCCAAAGATGGTAACTTATTAATAGAACATTGCGCTTGGTTAATTTAGTCAATATACACTCATCAGACCCGTAGTTACGGGTTGGTGGGGGGTGAGGAAGGGAGTTGAGCTCGCCACGTTCCTGTGCCAACTTGGGCATCCCAAGTACAATGGAGAAGACCTGTAGCATTCATTTTGCAATCCATATATAACCAATTTTGAGCAGTCTTCCACCTTGAAGTAGTTTATTAGTAAACGTGCGTTTAGTTTTTTGTTTTCATACCGCTCAAATACGTATAAACATTAGTAGAATATAAGAAGTAGAGTGCTGAGGGATTGGCGAGTCTTTTAACCCTGAGGTTAGGCTCGATCGAGTGAGAAAACATTTGACAAATATTAATCTCACATTCAAAAAACTGCGGAGTTCCGCTTCATTTGTAACCAACTCAACAACTACTGTAACCTGTAGAATTTCATTGAAGCATCTTATTTCCTCGGCTTATCATAGTTACCTTAATACAGATATTTTATCTGATTTTCGACAATTTGGGAAAGCCTGTATTAATCGGACGTAATGGAACTTTTTATAAACATAAAACGTTTTGCACCACCTCCCCAGAAATTGGACTGCCGCCCCTGGAATATTTGGCTTGCTACCCCTAAATTAATAGTCTGGCTCCATGTTTGGTGGTGACGTATGCGGTAAGCTTGGTCACTTTTTAGTGTAAGGTAACGCTTGACGCTTCGGCTCCGATCGCTTCCAACAATGTCTATGACAGTTATATTTAATCTATTTACGATTATTCGAAATTATAAACTTATCTTTTATAGTTTTTTTATATATTTATTTTATATTATTATATTTTATATAAGAATTCGGCCATTATTTTTTAACAAAAAATTTAATGTTAATGATATAGAATATTGTAAAAGAAATGGCAACTGCAACGATTCAGCTTGGTTTACGGCGTACAATGCTGGCGCTGAGTGGTATGCCCGCTGAACTACCAAATAGTCGTCACCATCAGGTGAGTAAAAGATCATAAGTGGTGACTAGTGACTAGCCCAAGTCTTCCAGCGTTATATGCATACATCAGGTATTATTTTAATTTGATTTGCAAACGAAGGCTGTCGACAAAATCAAACGAAAAGCATTTTACTATAAAATATGTTGATACTATGGAAATTAACGATCAATCTATTATAAAATTTGCACAAAATAGTTGTAGAATCCCAGCATGAAGCCTAGAAATTTGATGTTTATGCTTACAATACAAATTTGTCTGTGTTTTGAGTTTTAGGGTAAGTTTAGCAGCCCGACAATATTAACGGATCCCGTAGACGATATCATACTCTCATAGCACACTTTTGTCGTTCGATGCCCTCTGGAAACACCCGAATCTTGAAATTAAGATCGCACTTACGCGTTTAAACGTTTTGCTCGAAACTTCAGCTTAAAACTTTATAAAAAAAATTTATTGTAATTTGTATTGTAAAAATGTGATAAATCGCGATGCTATATCATATTTTGCAATGTTTTGTCCAATTTCGAGCTCAAATGGTTTCAAGATAAGTTCTTTGTTTGTGACTGGCTAAAGTAATATGCTACAAAAGCTTGAGCAGCGTTCACATGTTCAAATTCGCCAAAAATACGAAAAATGATGAGTTCAAATTTTGTATAAATTTTGAGTTACAAGTTTAAATGTGTGGACTCAGCTTAGGAACATCGATATAACTGTACAAAACCTACCGTACACTACGCTGTTGCTTTATGTCTAAATGTAAAAGCCATTGGACTGTGCGTTCTTTGCATTTAAAAAGTGGTACCAAGACACTGTTCATAATATCAAAACAGCTCATTGAAATCTTGGTCTAATCCGTTTCTGGTCTATTTACGTTGGTAACAGTAGGATGAAGGTTGTGTTGAACCCAAGAACTTGTTCACATTCCGTCCAATCCGATTCGAACAAATCCGATCGCAATGGGGCGCATGTTTTATATAGGCTGTGCGACACAGCATGCACAATTTTTTCTTACCGAATCAGAATTTAAAAGTGTGAAAAATGTATTCATATACATACGCCCGCATACGCAAGGCATAGTCTTTAGTCGTGTCAGATCGGATAGGATCTGATGCAATGTGAACACGGTCTAAGCTTTTATAGTAAGAAAAATATTTAATGGCGTGGTGCCGTTGTAGCATTGTAATTATGATAATTCAGTATTTCAAATCTATGCTTCTTGTTTATGTTTCGACTGGAATTAAAAATTTTTTACTCGTATATCACATATCAATATCACATGAATTTTTACTCAAATATATATGCTGTCGTTTATGAAAGGATTCGAATTTCGTTAGGGCAACATAACGCAATTAACAGAATGTGAATGAGGCAATTTATATACTGCTCTATAAATGCTTTAACAAGTAAAAGAACGTGGACCGTATTAAATTTATAAAATAGTCCGGCCCGAGCAGCAATGCCAGCGTTTAGGGTCTTTTATAACACCAGTTGATGGCCGGTCACAAGTCAATGAGCCTCTCACAAAATAGAATTTTTTCTTAGCGCTGAGCGCATAAAATTACCCCGAGTACAAACAATTACAAGCTCCATATTTTCAAATTTGTAATTGTTTTACTCGCAGAAGGGGTGGGCACACTCCCACATATATTCTGAATTATTTCAGTTATTTCGGTCAGACTAGTGTTTAAATTTATTTCCAGAAAATCTCTTAGACAAAGTGAAATGCTATGGGTGAAAGGCGTACGGAAAGCGGATGATACTAGAGATTACTTTCGTCTTAGTCTAGGGTCTTTAACACCATAGATTGGATGGGCCCAGTCATACCATAGTAGGGAGGGGCAACTCACAACGTTTTTCGGGGACTCACACCATAGTTTGGACGGGGCCCACTCATATGCTAGTACCGGACCTGTTCATCAGTCATGAACTGTACGGACCATAGACCGGTAGATACCGAAAAAATTTCCAAAGGTTGTACGTTTATTCTTGGCATATCTGTTGTTTCGTTAATCCAAAATAGTACTTTTAAGGCTAGTCGTATGTTTATCAAGATATATCTGCGCAAATATTAAATGTATGGCAAACAACCGTGGCTGCTTCTATACTAAAGCCAGAACATGCTTTACAAAATTTGATTTTACACATATTACACATAATATGATTATTTAATATTACACATATGGCGAACGAACCGTGGCTGCTTCTGTTCTAAAGCTAGAACATACTTGCAAATATTAAATGTATGGCGAACAGCCGCGGCCACTTCTGTATATTAAATGTATAGCGAACAACCGTGGCTTCTTTTAAACTAAAGCCAGAACATATGTACTTGCAAATATTAAATGTCTGGCAAACAACCGTGGCTGCTTCTATACTAAAGCCAGAACAGACCTACAAATATTAAATATATGACGAACATTCATGGCTGCTTCTATACTATAGCCAGAACATACTTGCAAATATTTAATGTATTTCTAATAACCGTGGCTGCTTTTAAACTAAAGCCAGAGCATACTTGCAAATATTAAATGCCTGGCGAACGACCGTGGCTGCTTATATACAAATAGCCAGAACTACTTGCAAATATTAAATATATGGCGAGCAACCGTGGCTACTTCTATAGTACAGCCAGAACATATTTGGTAGCTTTGTTGATTACCCTATCAAGGAGTTAATGGGTCGTCTCAAAGAATTCGACTTTCGTTAGGATAACAGCGTAATATAACCTTCGTATCTATGCCCTTGCATCTAACTATTTTTTACATAGTCTTAGTGTTTCGCATCTCAAACACCTGATTTGTCATTTCTATAAATGTTTACGAGTGTGCTTTTTATAACTAAAATTCAAGCAAGCCATTGAAGCAGGATTTAGAATTGACATAGCAGGCATAGGGATCGCCCAATAGATAAAATGTGGGTAAAACTAATATTCTATTTCTGCAAGCCATGGAAGCAGGACTTGGAACTCGGATAATGGATATAGAGTTCGCCGACGAGATAAAATATGTGTAAAACTGACCCTCTATTTGTGCAAGCCACCGAAGCAGGACTTTGAATTCGTCTAACAGGCATAGGGTGCGCCCAATAGATAAAATGTGGGTAAAACTGACTTTCTATTTGTGCATGCCATGGAAGCAGGATATATAACTCGCAGAATAGACATAGTGTTCGCCGACGAGATAAAATATGGGTAGAACTGACCCTGTATTTTTTGTGCAAAATATCAAAAAATACCTTTAAGTCAATTTTCTATCCAACCATATCAATTTTATTAGAATTTAGTTGTTTCGATGGTAGACGTGTTGAGCTTCGTGACAATGAAATCTTTACCTTTTGCAACTCAGATATCATAAGTGCACGAGGTCTGTCGACTTAGGGTATAGATGGTTCTGGCGGAAGGGGCCTGCTGGGGAGATTTGCAAAATACGGAAAAATGGTGCAAAAGTTTAGCAAAATCAAAAAATATGAGTTCCTAAAAATTTGCAAAATATTACAATCGTTACTTACCCCGTCCGCCGCCGACCGAACAATTTTCTATCACCTTTAAGCACCGACTTCCAGCACCTATCATTTAAACCACAGATTTAAAAATATGAAACCATGCATGGTTCGGTGAGGAGATTGGTCCAACGGAATGCAACACCAGTGCAAAATAGGTAAACTGGTCAGAGATACATGGGCGTAAAATTAGGCATCCTCGGAAAGCTTCAAGGTGGCCAAATGGTGCTTTTAAACTTTATACTTTATACAAAATCTTTGCATATAAAGAATTAAAAGATGCTTTTGGGATACTGTTTTGTCTCCGTTCTCTTTAATCATGAGCCTGGCAAAAAGCGTAGTTCAGCCAAGTTGCAGATCTTTATACAGGAAGCATGATAAATATGAAATCTGGATTTTGCGACATAATGGTTTTCTCCGTGTAAAAATAGACACGATACGTCTCTATCGGTGTTTACCATACGCATTGGGATGGTTCCATGGATGAATCCCATACGCTGTCGCGCTGTACGCTATTTGTTTGCTCTTATATGCAAAAGATCCCGTTGGAATATTTTGGTTTCTAGAGATTTATATACTTCCGGCCCGACGGACACGTAGGAATCAGTTTATCAGTACTAATTGCAAATATATTCTGTCTATTTTCGCCCGCTGCGCGCTAATATGCTATAACGAAACTGTTAACATCAGTTTCCAACTACTTGTGGAAGTGGTAATGAATGAGGCAAAGCCGAGACGAAATTAATTATTTTTTTGATTGGCCAACGATATTAACCTGACGGTTCATGTTTCTTCTCTCCAGTTGACACCTTATCTCATTTAGTTAAATGTCACTTTGAGCTGTTACTTGCTCGATTAATTTCGATTTGATTAATTTTGAGCGTTTTTGTCAGCATTAGTATTATTGCTGTATTATTTTTTACTTTGAAGCTAACATTTGAAGCTAACTTTGAAGGGTCAGCAGGCTATCACAATATGTTTTCCAATTACTGCGCGTTGCAAAGCTTTCTCCATAAAATATGCGTTTTGCTCGTCAATTTGTGAGTGCTGACTTTTACAAGATTGTACTCCCCTGGAACAGCGAAGATACAGTAGAAGCGAGAGCGACAAAAAATTCAGCCCGGCCAAGCCCACCGATTTATCCGAGCCTGCCGGGGAGTGGGCCAAAACTCAGCTTAACCAAGCCCACCGGTTTAGGCAAGTATGGCCGGGGAGCGGGCAATTCAGCCTAGCCAAGCCTACCGGTTTTGCCGAGCCCCCTGAGGGAGCGGGCCAAAATTCAGCATAGCCAAGCCCACCGGTATAGCCTAGCCCGACGGAGGAGCGGGTTAAAATTCCGCCTAGCCAAGCCCACCGGTTTAGCCGAACACGACGGGGGAGCGGCCCAAAATTCAGCATAGCCAAGCCCACCGGTTTAGCCGAGCCCGACGGGGGAGCGAGCCAAAATTCAGCATAGCCAAGCTCACCGGTTTAGCCGAGCCCGACGGGGGAGCGGGCTAAAATTCAGCCTAGCCAAGCCCACCGGTTTAGACGAACCAAGCGGAGAGAGGGTCCAAATTTAGCCAAGCCAATACCACCGGTTCAGCTGAGCCCGCCGGGGAGCAGGCCCAAATTCAGCCTAGCCAAGCCCACCGGTTTAGCCGAGACCGACGGGAGAGCAATATTCAGGCCAGCCAAACCCACTGGTTTAGCCGAGCCCGCTGGGGGAGCGGGCCTAAATTCAGTCTAGCCAAGCCCAACGGTTTAGCAGAGTCAGCCGGTGAGCGGGCCCAAATTCAGCCTAGCCAAGCCCACCGGTTTAGCCGAGCCCGACGGGAGGGCAATATTCAGGCCAGCCAAACACACTGGTTTAGCCGAGCCCGCTGCGGGAGCGGGTCTGAATTCAGCCTAGCTAAGCCCACCAGTTTAGCCGAACCCGGCGGGAGAGCGGGCCCAAATTCAGCCTATACAAACTCACCGGTTTATCCGAGCCTGCCAGAGCGAGCGGGCCAAAATTTAGACTAGCCAAGTACACCGGTCTAACCGAGCCCGGCGGTAAAGCGGGCCAAAATTCAGCTCAGACAAGCCCACCGGATTAGCCGAGCGCAGCGGGGAGCGGGCCCAAATTCAGCCTAGCCAAGCCCACCGGTTTAGCCGAGCCCGACGGGAGGGCAATATTCAGGCTAGCCAAACCCACTGGTTTAGCCGAGCCCGCTGGGCTAGCGGGCCTAAATTCAGACTAGCCAAGCCCAACGGTTTAGCAGAGTCAGCCGCGGGAGCGGGTCAAAATTTAGCCTAGCCAAGCCCACCGGTTTAGCCGAGCCCACTGGGCTAGCGGTCCTAAATTCAGCATAGCCAAGCCCAACGGTTTAGCATAGTCAGCCGGGGGAGCGGGTCAAAATTTAGACTAGCCAAGCCCACCCACCGGTTTACCGGAGCCCGCTGGGCTAGCGGGCCTAAATTCAGCTTATCCAACCCCAACGGTTTAGCAGAGTCAGCCGGGGAGCGGGCCCAAATTCAGCCTAGCCAAGCCTACCGGTTTAGCCGAGCCCGACGGGAGGGCAATATTCAGGCCAGCCAAACACACTGGTTTAGCCGAGCCCGCTGGGGGAGCGGGCCTAAATTCAGCCTAGCTAAGCCCACCTGTTTAGTCGAACCGGGCGGGGGAGCGGGCCAAAATTCAGCCTAGCCAAGGCCACCGGATTAGCCGAGCGCAGCGGGGAGAGGGCCTAAGTTCAGCCAAGCCAAGCCCACCGGTTTAGCTGAGCCCGCCGGGGAGCGGGCTAAAATTCAGCCTAGCCGAGCGCGAAGGGAGAGCGGGCCAAAATTCAGCCTAGCTAAGCCCACCGGTTTAGCCGAGTTCAGCGGGGAGCGGGCCTAAATTCAGCCAAGCCAAGCGCACTGGTTTAGCTGAGCCCGCCGGGGGAGCGGGCTAAAA
The DNA here is from genome assembly GCA_030248225.1 of Trileptium ribeirensis. NCBI lineage: Eukaryota > Metazoa > Nematoda > Enoplea > Enoplida > Thoracostomopsidae > Trileptium > Trileptium ribeirensis. The sequence continues at coordinate 10,516 of JASANE010026640.1, forward strand.
TTCAGCCTAGTCGAGCGCGAAGGGAGAGCGGGCCAAAATTCAGCCTAGCTAAGCCCACCGGTTTAGCCGAGTTCAGCGGGGAGCGGGCCTAAATTTAGCCATGCCAAGCGCACCGGTTTAGCTGAGCCCGCCGGGAGAGCGGGCTAAAATTCAGCATAGCCAAGCCCACCGGTTTAGCTGAGCCCGCCGGGGCAGCGGGTCCAAATTCAACCCCGCCAAGCTCATCGTTTTAGCAGAGTCCGCCTGGGGAGCGGGCCAAAATTCAGCCTAGCTAAGCACACCGGTTTAGCCGAACTCGGCGGGGGAGCGGGCCAAAATTTAGCCTAGCCAAGCCCACCGGTCTAACCGAGCCCGGCGGGAGAACGGGCCCAAATTCAGCCAAGCCAAGCCCACCGGTTTAGCTGAGCACGCCGGGGGAGCGGGCTTAAGTTCAGCATAGTCAAGTACACCGGTTTAGCCGAGCCTGACGGGGGAGCGGGCCAAAATCTATCCTAGCCAAGCCCACCGGTTTAGCCAAGCCGGCGGGGGAGCTAGCCCAAATTCAGCCTCCAAGCCAATCGTTTTAGCAGAGTCCGCCTGGAGAGTGGGCCAAAATTCAACCTAGCCAAGCGCATCGTTTTAGCAGAGTCCGTTTGGGGAGTAGGCCAAATTCAACCTATCCAAGCCCACCAGTTTAGCCGAGCACGCCAGAGGGAGCGGGCTAAAATTCAGCCTAGCCGAGCCCGAAGGGAGAGCGGGCCAAGATTCAACCTAGCAAAGCCCACCGGTTTAGCCAACCCAGCGGCGAAGCGGGCGCAAATTCAGCAAAGCCAAGCGCAGCCCACCATTTTAGCCGAACCTGCAGGGAAGCGGGCTAAAATTCAGCGTAGCCAAGCCCACCGGCTTAGCCGAGTGCGGGGGAGGGGGGACCGGCATAAATTTAGCCTAGCGATGCCCACCGGTATAGCCGAGCCCGCCGGGGTAGTGGGCCCAAATTTAGCATAGAAAAGTCGCCCGGTTTAGCCGAACCCGGCGTAGGAGCGGTCCAAAATTGAGCCTAGCCAAGCCCACCCATTTAGCCGAGTCCGTCGGGGGGAGCGGGACAAAATTCAACCTAGCCAAGCCAAGCCCACCGGTTTAGCTGAGCCCCTAGTGGGGGAGCGGGGCAAAATTCTAGGCTATAATATATAGTACGCATACAAATCTAACGGATCTATTCGGAGCGGATCTAACAATACCAAACGCAACCCCTAGACACCATGCGAGTGAATACATCGACCAAATAACAACCACATAAAATATATATTTATATAAATCGTAAACTTTTGCACTCTTTAGCTTTGATTCTTATAAATGTGTGATATTGTTTTCTGCGACAATCGTCCTGCAGTGCCCAGTTTCAGCATTGCCTTTTGTATTTTGCGAAAATGAACACTGTAAAAAGTACACTGTTACACTGTACCGCACATTGATTATTGAGTTTAAATGATAATATTCGCCGTTCATGTTACCGCTGCGACCGATCATGAACATAGACGTAGTGTCAACATCTAAGCATTTATATTATCATCTTCACAAGCGCTTTGTCTAAAAATATGCTTGCAGTAGTTATACAATTCTAGTAGCACTGTGTGAATTTTTCCTGGCAACAAGGAATGATTGGATGAGAAACACTAATAGTTTTTTTATTGATGTTTTATCTTTTGAGCATACAACTGCTGTCATTAAGTTTTACTGGAAACGCAACGAAAAAATAGAATAATGGACTAGTTGAAACTATTTGACAAGCTTGTGTTTTAATAAGCTTATCTTTTTCAATCTGACATGATGTGTTATTCAAAACTTTCTGTCTTCGGTTGACTGACACACTCACTGTGTGTATTCAATTGTTTTTAATATCACATTTGCTTAAGTGCCGGTTATCGTAGGACCAAAGAATGTGTCTCAGCACTAGTGTACCGTCCTGCATGTAATCATGACAGGGATTATCACATCATGGTCAGTGGCGTAGATTTGGTCTCAAGATTGAGGGGGTCCAGCAACTCTTTGCTAAGTGCACCTTTCTGTGGTTAAAATACAACTTTATGCCAAAAATGTTTTATGGCATGCTAAAAACGCTTATACTTTTAGCAGGGCGTCCCTAAACAACTAGTCATAAAATCTATTAAAGATGATCACTTGGCATATTGGTTACAGTTCAACATTTTTTTACTTAAGAAAGACGTACAATTTTATGGCTGTTTTTAAAATCAAAGTTGCCCATTGCTACCTATTGAGGCCCTATCTAGGCTTGCCGACCGAGCCTTAGAACGCTCGCAAGTTTTGAAAAAATCGCCAAATATTGGAGGGGTCCAGACCCCCCCGACCCCAGATGGATCTACGCCTATGATCATGGTCGCTTGTCACTTGAGCCGTGTTAAAAATTGACTGTTACAGTCACTGTGTGTATTCAATTGGATTTAATATAACATTGCAAAAGTGCCGGCTGTTCCAGTAACAAAGAATGTGTCTCAGCACTAGTGTACTGTCTTCGATGTAATCATGACAGGGATGATAACATCTTGGTCGCTTTCGCTTGTAAGTTGAGCCCTGTTAATTAATAAAACATGTGTTTGGCAATGTTTATGGTAACAATGTTCGGATTATTGAAAAATTGTAAATTAAAAAATACTGTTGTGGTATATGGATTATGTTGATATCTTTTGTATTTCAGCTTAAATTATGTGTCGCACCATTCTGATACATTTTCCGCAAAGTAAATCTTTTGTTTAGCGGGTTTCGCCAAACAGTCTGCTTTGTAAAAAAATTGCGTTTTGACTTCATTGATTGCAAAATATGACTATCGGCTTTGGCTGCTAAACATGCTAAAAATCAAACTAAGTCACCACTCTTTCATTGGAAATAAGCAAGTTGTTCAGTATCAATATTCACTGTAGTATCTTTGTGTGAATTATAATTTTAGTACCATTCTTTACTTTAATTTACTCTGCTGATGTAAGGTAATGTTTGACTCATTATAAAGCCATAATTGGCATAGGTATGTTATATGCCATTTTGCATACATAATACCATATCTACAAACCTTTTTCAGTTCTATTTGCAAATCATTTGCTGCCTCAAACATTTCTCTCACATTTTTAAGGTTTTCGCTAAACAAATATATAGTATATATGTTGAGACTGATGTAAATACAACAGAGTAAGTTACTTTCTATTTATTTATTTGAACTACCGATGGTGTATTTATCGTGTTGGATTTACATTGGTTGGTTGATTGGTATCTAGCTCTGAGCGTGAATTGTGGCTGTCAGAACTACAATGGTATCACTGTTATGTGACCTCAAGACCCCATCAACCCGACCCAAGATGATTGTATAGCCGCGTACAATGATACAAAATATTTCAACTAGGTTCGGTTTGATAAAAAAATGCAGTCGGTTTCGGGTTAACGTGAATGAAAGCAAGTTGTGGAATAAAATCGGGTGGTCAGAAAGCCTACATGCATTTTTTTGGATAAATGAAACTCGAGTTGATCCTCAAATTAATTCAACGCCAAAATATCGCTTATACTGAGTACTTATGATATCGCGGACTTATCATTATTGTAAACTAGACGCTGCGCTGAGACCGTTGGGTTGCTAGCACTTATTTAATTTTACTTAGTTAAAAACATTACATCAACAATTTTATGATAACGGTAGGGGAGCATTTGTTGACACACCGCATCATGTATACACGTAACGGAATGATTATGTCTGTGAACATGTGAGCCAAGTCGGATCAGTTTTTAACAAGTTATGTAGTTTGCGCTTTTAACAAGTTATATAACAAAATGGGTTCTTTAGATTATATGCCTTTAACCGAAAAATGGTAATTTTGAAGAAACGCCAGTAATCTTGATACCAAGTGACTCTGCTTGTCGACGCCGTTAGAAACTACATTAGAAACGTATTTATGATAATTTATTTTTTTTTGCTTGCCCGAAAATTTTCGAAACTTTATCAATATACGTATAATTAATTGTACATAACATTCGAACCGCATTGACGATCTGAGGCTAACAGCATCAAAATCGGGTAAATTCATGGTTAAGCAATAGTATTTCACATAAGTGTAGGTGGTTCCTTAGTTCAGGAACGAATTAGGCTACTGTGTTGGGACACCATTCCACTCAGCTTGTCAATGTGATTCGAATGGTATATTAAAATTTACACTTACTATTGTTATGAATCATTTGCCTTAAAACGTGTGCACCTAGGGCCGGATTCTGCCACAGAGCTAATTCCGGCTCGTGACAAAACCACACAGCCACATCCGGCCCTTCATAAATAAAATAAATTGCTAAGTTATGCTAGTTTGTTTGTACGGGCCAGGAGTGGCTATGTTTCACGGTTCGATAGGAGGGACGGGCTACTGAATAAATATTAATTACATTCAGTTTAGCACGTTGTGTTACATCGAAAATATTTAGCTCTGGCCCAAAAATGCACCATTAGAAGTAATCAACGAGCGCGACTAAACTTAATGTGACCCCACTAACCATCCTATTTTGCAAAAACCGATACGGAATCCACATCCATTGTTACGGAATAAATAGGAAATCCGATTTGGTTCACTGCTAGCCAAGACTTAGCGATTTTCAATTAGATAACGACAATTCAACAACATTTCATAGCTTTGAATTCGGATTCGTCTCTGTTCGCGAACAAATTTAATGTAACTGTGACGTCACAAACGAAACGGTCCTATTATTTATGAATCAATGTTCGCGAACAAAATCATTGTGAATACAAATACCGGAAAATTTTGTTCGCGAACAAATGTGATGTTTGCGAATAGAAATGGGCTTTTTTCGACCGACACGAAAATGTTCGAGAACTAATCTTTATTTTAAAAAACAAAATAGGATGGTCAGCGGGGTCATTTTAAGTTTAGTTGAAAAATATTCTCATGCGAGAAAGCGCCGGCGGAGCCACTGTGAAAATTTGAGCTGAAACGAGTTATTTTAACTACAAACAATAACATAAAAAATGGGCTTAAATTTAGCCTGAAACATGGTTGACCCCTGCTATCGAACAGGTGGAGATTGGCACAATATTTCACCCGATCGAAAAAAGTAGCCTGACACGTCAAACGGCTGCTGAATTATTACAGTTGCAACAAACTTTCATGAATTAACGTAAATATTGTAAAAACTAGCTATGTGACCTATTTTGATAATTTTTTTAAAACATCGAACTATGCATTCTGATTTTGTACATTTGATGGTGTATTCGATTTAATATAGAACCTAACAAAATCACTGTATGATATGTATGTGATGCATACCGTTACTACAACGTAACATAGTAAATAAAAAAATATAAAAAAAAATATAAAAAAATAAAAAAAAAAAAAAAAAAAATAACAAAAAAAAAAAAAAAAAAAAAAAAAATAAAAAAAAACCAAAAAAACAAAAAAAACAAAAAAAAAAAAAAAACACAAAAGAACACTAACAAAAATATAAAAAAAGAAAAAAAAACAAAAAACAAAAAAAAATTCACAAAATAAAAAAAAAAAAACACAACATTTACAGGGTTGAAATCTCCATTTTTGCTAATTTAATATTTTCTATTAGTCAACGGTAAACCGGACGGTAAATATTAATTCGGCATATATTGAAATTCTGGACATGTATGTTGTATAAAAGGCTTCAGTCATTAGTAGTTTTCATTTTAGTACTGGAAATTAGTTAATTAATATGTTATCGACTACCACAACGGTGCTTTTGATAAAGATATTTTAATACTTTTTGAAGCACTGTCGCGGCTGTACAACTGAGCAGAGACAAAACTTACAGTCTACACATCACGTTAGCGACTTTTTTTATTCAATCTTCCCGACAGATTATCGGAAACCAGATTTATTAGTAGGCTGAAAATTTTTTAGGTATTTGGGTTAAATTTTTAAAAGTTGTGACAAAAAGTCACGACTAACTTGTAAGAACGTCACCTGTAACGAATAATGGGGATTTATCAGTAGGCTGAAAATTTTTTAGGTATTTGGGCTAAATTTTTAAAAAGTTGCGCAAAAGAACGACAACAAAACACCGAACAGAGGGCACAACAAAGGTATTTGGGCTAAATTTTTAAAAGTTGTGACAAAAAGTCACGACTAACTTGTAAGAACGTCACCTGTAACGAATAATGGGTATACTTTTTCATTTGAAATGGTCATTTGAACCTAACTTTGGTATGTTCAGTTGAGCGATTAATTACCAAATAATGATCGTTTTTGTCAAAAATTCGGAAATACAAAAAAAAAACAAAGCAAAACAACAGTACTACTAGGTACGGTCTACCTGAGTTCACTATGTCACAAATTATCTACCAACCCATGATTGTGGAACGATGGATAGATAACCCTGGACAACCTGCTCTAATCATTCAGTTGCCCGCATACCATAATATATTCGGGCTGGCCGAACAGATAATATAAGAAGCTTATTGTTGATTTTACCGCTTTCTAATTACGTGCCAGTAATTATGTTGTTGTCAGACATAGACAACTGCTAGCGAACAGCGCTGCCTATGACTTATCGGTATGATCCCGTGATAACTAACCTCTGCCGATATATAATTACTGTTGTATATAAAACTGGTTATCAAAAGGCATTGCCTTTATTGGCGTATATAAAATCTTTGTTGCTGTTGTAGTTGTTCTTATGACCATTTCAATATTATTATGATTATTATATTCAACATTCGACACTAGAGGAAACGGAAATCGAAAACGTGTGAATTTTATACGATTTAAAGCTGTTGTGTTCGCGTTATCGTAGTCGTCTCAAGTATCAAATGTTGGTTGTGTACTTGTTTGTTGTTTGTATGTGTGTGCGTGTGTGTGTGTATGGTTTGTGATCATGATTACATAGCTACTAATTCGGCGCATACACACGCGCCGGTGGCTTTCATGCAAACACACTATGGTAGAGGCTATATAATGTGGTCCTGACAAACCTAAGGTGCATGAACTGTTGGGTTGTTACAACAGGACATTTTGGTTATGCCTACGTCGATGAAATTTTTTTGTTTTGCTTTGTACGCTTTTTGACTTTTGATTCAGAGCAGCAACAGCATTAGGTTGTATGTTGTATTATATTAGTTGCTGCTGACAGCGCAGAGTTATTATACAGACGATTATAGATAGCATTGATTATGATTATTAACATTATATTACTTAATAGATAGCTTCATTTATTTAGGAGGACGTTATAGGGTCATCGATCTTTGTTTCTTTTGTTTACTTTTTGCAGGAATTAAAAGAAATTGTCGTTGTCTTGGGACATTATTGGAAATGGAACATTGGTTATAGGGTTCCGATAGCTTGCTCACATAAAGTAGCAAGCTTGATGCGTTACAAAAACATAGTTTGTTACAAAATACTACAATATGCTTATATATACCAGTTTTGGCACTTTATTTTTCTTATATA